>JAURVB010014086.1:0-34290 GCA_033002965.1 Piper betle | reverse complement strand
CGATAGCATGCTCCCCCAAAAATTTGTAGAAGCCTTGAAACTCTTTAAGATGCATGCATACTGAGACGATCCACGCCATAAAGCTCTCAAAAGAAATAAAATATAGTGCAACAAGAGAGGTGAGCTGAAAGGTGTTGTATGCATTTAGATTTTTAAACATAGAAGATAAGCCACAAAAAAGGCTTTTGCTGAAAATGACTTCAAGCTAGAAAATTACCTCTGAATTAGAGCATCGGACATCCTGACTTGCTCCATCAACAAGTTCAAGAGGCCATTTTCTGTAGTTTTTGAAGAGTCAGAAGTGCTTTCCAAGTGCAGTTGTTTCATGTCGTAAGTGTTTGCAGAGTCAACTGAGAATATGGCAAGCAGGAAAAGGGGCTGCAACATTGTCATAATTTGATGTTATATCATCAAAATATAATTATTAACAAATCAAACATTTTCAAAATGCTGTTTCAAAAAAGAGATAAAACCTGATAGATGGCCGCTGACGTTAACATCTGGAACACTGCAATAAGACGATCTTCATTGGATATTGTATCTTCACATAAAATTTTATGAATGGATTGCCTCAGCTCTGCTATCTGAAAATTTGATACAGAAGTAAAGCTAAATAAGATTAACGCAGAACAAATAGAGAAGCCCTCCATGTTAATTTATTAGAAGTAAAAAACATATGTCAGAAGCTCTTTTCCTTAGCCATGAAATCCTTTCACTCTGCCCTAAGGCAATCATTTTCCAAGAACATGAACAATCTTCATGACAAAAGACAAACAAAACATTCTTTAGTACCTGTGCTTCATCTGTAATCAGGAAAATGTTCTCTGAAATACTGCATAACATCGAAAGCACTCTCACAGCACCCATTTGTATATCCTACATTTGAGGTCCACAAAAAAAAGATTCATAAGGATATTAAATGTACATGGAAAATGTTAAACACCAGAAAATACTATTACAAAAAGTCCGTGTTAAATAAATGTACAACAGATAGTTAAGGTAAGAACAATGAACCAAGCCAAACCAACATGCACATTTCCCCTTATTTTATGAATAAAAAAATCATGTATGCAGTTAATAATTCCCACTTATTCCTGCAAGAGAACATAGTAGACAGAGTAGAACATACAGGATTACGAACAAAAGAAATCAATGACATGACAGCCTTCAGAATAGGCATGGGCTTAGTTGTAGCCGAAACAAGTGCTTGGTGAAAGGCTGACAGATCTGTTGTGTAATCCTGTGAGAATAAAAGAGAGTTTGACACGATTAGCTATCATAATAAACAAACGATATAAACATATTGTCCACATTGCATCAATTTGATAAGGGAACATATTAAATCAAGAATCATATACTTCTGAAAAATTATCCAACAGCACAAACATGCTATAAACACTATTGTCCACGTTCATCACTTCAAAAAAGGAACATATTAAATCAAGAATCATATCACTTCTGAACTTATCCAACAGCACAATCATGCTAAAACCCAAGACAAACACATACCGTTGTTTATCATCTTTAGTTATTGGCATCTGGGTTGTCCCATTCTATCACATTTCAACAACCAGTTTTCAGATAAGAATGCCTCATTAGCTAAGGATTAAAGTAAAACTTGAAACACACAGACAAAAAAACATTGGTCAGACTTGGTGTTTCAAGGATACATTGGTTTGGATCAGAAGGTGAGAAAAGTACTTGCCTACAAGTCATAATACTAAACTGGAATTAAGAAACCCATTTTTTACGCCCTCAGTTCATCAACAATTAGTCTATTGACATCAAACAGCTAACAAAATAGAATGCATCTAACTACTCATCACCCATTAAAAATGAGAAAAAATGATGTGCAATCTAGGTGATCTTCTTGCTAAAAGCACACTGAGCTGTAATTCTTTTTTATTCTTCACAAGATCTCAGCAAGTGTTGGGCAAGATCACATTCCAAGTAGGGTGACAAAATGATTCCACAACCCAAAAGAGAACATTTTGGGAAGGCTTGTAGAAAACCAATGTTAAATAAAAACTAACATTGAACAAACTCGACCATGTAAAACATGGCAAGGAGCAGTATAGTGCAGAAAGGTAATATGGCCAGTACTAGATAATTTCATAGAATTTCTGATTTTAAAAAGGAAAATTTCGATCGTTAATTGAAAAAGGACATACACTCATTAATGATCTCATCCACACCTTCATGATATGTAAAAGTTCCACCATTTACATCTAATAAACGTAAATATGTTAATAAAAATGCCAAAAAGTACAATCAAGAGCCAGACAGCCATCATGATACTGATCAAATTCATGTTTATAATACCCACCTTTGAAAGCATAGAATAGATAATATCTAGCACAGAAATAATTGCGAGCTGCACTCCTTCAATCTCCTTCCAGTCAAATTGACGGCTAACATAAAACTCCTGTGAAAATTATCCCAGTAACAAGTGCCGTCACAAAGATGCAATAATGAGAAAGAAGCCACAAATGCCCACCAATACTGAGAGAGAGTTGTTCTACAGACTAACCTCTAACGAAGGAGCAGTTACACACATCATCCTAAACAGTGTGTCATGAATTGAGGAATCAAAGAGCAAAATATCGTGAACAAATAAGCCCAGTCTTTTTGAGTCTTGAATCACATCAATGCATGTCTTCATTAATTCCAGTACCTAAGCCAAAGCATTAAGTTATTTACTTTCTGATTTAACAAAACAATTATTACAACATAAAATAACAAATTTTCTGCCCATGAACTGGAACAATGGATGATCAATTTCTAGGGAATGGAGACAACAAAATTAATTGTAGAATCTGAGAAGATTTCCTGAACTCGAGATAAGGTATTGCTTAGCTGTGTTTTTATCATGGTAACTTAAAGTCCTAATATTGCTAAAAAGCAATTTTATACTGTTGCACCAGTTCAGCAATGCCTTCAACAACAATTGGAAAAACCAATATGACACAAGGTTTTGTGACTTTAAGCCATTCCAATAGCCAGGATATGTAAGGCAAGATCATACAAGTACCATTATATGCCCAAAGAGACATGAAAAAAGACTCTTTTAAGTCCTAGAGGGTACGATCACCAATGCAAATTCCACATATGACGGTTTTATGCATGAACTCATCTCACATGGCATGATCCGCTAAACATAGTAATATTTGACCAGTAGGTTAATGCTCCCATTCTTCAAGAGATGGATATACAAACACCAACAAAAATTTATGTCATGCCACTAAATAAGTGTCATTGCACAAATAGTTGCACTTAAACAAAAACATGGACGAACTAGTAATAAATCAACCTTCAGAATGCCAATGCCGTTTAGCAAAGGATGAAAGGAAAATGAAATTTTGTTAGAGATTAGATTTACAGGTATAACGTAAGTTCTTATGAGCTCAAGAGTAGCCACAAGTGATAAACTAGGACGTGATAAAATGACAAAAATCTATTTCTTTCTGTAACTACCATTAGGCAGAAAGCCATTCGCTGCTTTGGGACTTGCCGCATGGGCAAAGCAAAAACAAAAGACTAAAACAAGAACAAGGCCACTAAAAGCACATGCACAGCTTTTAAGCATTGATGATATGTTAACCTCCAACTTTTGCCATCAAATTCGTACTTAGCAACACTAAGGCAGGATCATAATAAGGGATCAAAAATAGAAATTTTAAGGGCTACCTTCAAAAAAATTGAAATCCACAAGAATGCAAAAGGTTAACATAAGCCCGAGATGCATAACAACAAAGAAATATAACGCCACAAACATACCTTGAGTGTCACTTTCCAACGAGCATGTGGCACTTTAAATTTCCAGTGTTCATGATCAATTAACACATATTGCAAAGAGAACACAACAAGAGAATGTACCATATCATCCTCCACTCCAGCTTCTATGAGCTTTCGAATAAAACTAAGCACTGTGAAAGAAAGTATTTGCATGGGTCACAATAAGGGCATTTCCACAGAACATATTCATGAAAAAAATATAGTGGAAAAACAGCACCTTCCGTTCTATTCAAAATAGTAACAAGCATGAAGCATGCAATAAACTTCAACTTCATGTGAAGCTCTACATAACATTTTCATCCCCCTCCAGACATCCACTGATTTATGATTTCAATCAACACTTTTTATGCAGTGTGATGAAATAAATATTTAGTAGTTCTCTTTCCTAACATTTTAAGCTAATGTGACAATTGGTTAGACCATCTAAAATTTACATAGTATCAGAACTAGAAGAATACTAATTTGCCTCATATTGTGCCTAAAGGATTATTTGCCTATGTTTGTCCACACACTAAGCCTTAAAAATTTGTTTGCATGGGAAGGGGAGTGTTAAATAAATATTATGTGGTTCCCTTTCTTAATAGCTTGAGCTTTTAGGACAAGTAGTTAGACCATCTAAAATTTACACGGTGCATGTCATGTTTGATGGTCTTCGATTAGGAATTAGTCTTTTACAAAATCTTCTTATTTTAACAATTCTACACTACGAGTTCTATTTCAGTTAGAAACTTTTTTATTGTATTTTGCTGAATTAATTTTAGTGCTCCTAAGAAATTGCTCAAATTGGTCTTTACACTTTATTAGCTTTTGCTTAAAAAAATTGTCTTTTCAATACAATGTATAGAAAATATGAAAATTTTAAATAACTGGGTAACATAGCCTTGTGTTCTACTTTGTCTTACATCAACAGTCTTGTTTCCAACTTTAACTGTGACAAACAAGATACTACACACATTTCAATCAGATGGATCAGAATATGCTCGTACAAGTCAAAGTTGGATTTTTTAAATATTATAAAGAGAATAAAGGCTACCGGATATGGTTAATGAGCAGCAGTCTTCAGACTGCTCACAATCAATCATAAGAAATTTTGCAAGTCTTCCAGGAGGCATCCAGGCCCCACTGCAGAAAGAAAAGATAAAAACAAATATTACTCATCATGATCAATTTTTTCAGCAAAAGAAAAGAACAGATCACAAAATTATATACCACAAGACTCCATGTACCACCAATGACAATACTCAATGTCAAGGATTATATCAACTTACCTAATGAAATCATCATTATCAACAACTTATGCCAGCTAGGCTGTGATAATGGTGACATAAATTTTAACCACAAATTGAATCTTATGACAGTCAAGACAAAAAGAAAATCTCAAAAACTCAGCCCAATCTATTACATCTACAAAAATAAAAATTTAACTAGAACTCTACAAGGCATGATTAAATTATGCTTGAAATTAAATGTACAACTAAGAAAACCAATTTATATAAACATGAAATTTAAACAAAAAAACTTGAATTGTAGATAAGGGCACACCTCAAGGTAATACTGGCACCTAAATCCAGGATATTAGTTCTCTGGACTACTTCAGCAATGTAAAGAGGTGAACTGCAATAGCAGTAGATACAATCAGATATTTCTATCCCAAAAACAATTAAACAATCATGAAGCAACAGCATGAGAAATTAAGATAAACAGAACCCAGTGAACCAAAGAAATCTGCTGTGAAGACTGCAATAAAGCCGATTAAATCAACGCAAAATAACTAACCACTGAAGCAATTCTGACAATATACTGATACAGGTAGACATCAATCCCACATTGGAATCACCAACAGCTACATTGCTAATCACAATGCAAACAATACTTGCAAAGTCAAAACTGCAAAGAAAAGAAGAAGGAAACATGTCATAATATTACCCAAAATATCTTGTCAGAAAATAAGATACACGCACCCATGTACACAGTACACACCACGGAATATTCTGCATAAGTCTAGCAATGGGCATAGCATCCACTGAATTATTGACATTCAGCAAAGCAAAGCAAAATGCCTGCACAATGCATCCTTTGAAAATCAGATGAATTAAACAGATTCCTATTCTCATAGAATTGAGTAGAAACCCAATCTCGCTAATTTGCACAATCATCCCAGATATATACAAATTAACTGCCAAGAAGATGCTAGCCTCACATTCTGTTTCATGCAAGTACTCTATATCCACATTATGTGTACATCTTACCTTTTTTTACCAGGTAAAATTTCAATTAAAACTCACCAAAGGAAACAGCCAGTCTTTCCCATATTTTTTTATTACTAATAAAAAAGGAAATAGTATCTACAAGTATCAATCAGAGCACAACAGAACTTACACCTGTTGCTGACAAAAACCCACCTTTTCTCAGAAATTTTAAAATAAAATAAACACCTTCTCAGAAAGTCTGATACACAATATTCATAGATTAAGGCGATAATAATAAAAGACTAATTTGAGGTAAGAACCCACCATAACTCCTATTTTGATCCCTATAATACTACAAATGCAGCAAAGACGAACAGTAGCATAATCCTCATATGTAAAAAAACAGAAATTACCATGTTCATTGACATTAGTCGATGTAGAAGGTCAAGGATTACAGATACTTCTTCATAGTGACTCCGATGAAGATCCCAGACTAAAGTCAGGAGAAGGATGTAAATGCCTGATTGCTTGTGCTATGAACATTTGATAAGAGAAAATCAGATAACATACTACCAACAACAAGTGAATCAAACAAAAAAATGTGAGAAAAAAAACAATATATGCATCCGACAATACAAAGGCAGCCAGGTGTACAAAGACTCCTGCACGTGGGCAAGGGGAAGGGTCAATCCACAAAAGGTCTGTTGCACACAGCCTTACCCAGAATTTTGCGAAAGGCTGTTTCCAAGACCCATGACCACTAGATCACACGGAACAACAACTCTTACCAGTTATGCCAAGGTTCTCCTCAAGTAATTGCTTACGACAAAAGGTGGGGGAAGGGGCGGGGGTGGAAGGGGGTGGAAGGGGATGCGGGAGAAGAATCAAATCAAATCAAAACTCGAGTGCAAACTGGGTAAGTCTTAGGTTTAATGGAAGAAATACAGTGAGGATTTAAAGTCTTAGGTTTAATGGAAAACACAATGACTGTTCAAATGTAAAAAAACAAAAACTTGGCATGATTTCATTATGAATATGACAATATTTAATGACAGTTTTTCATCAAATCAAGAAGCCATAAAAAACACCTCACCATTTTCTAATACATATCTAAACAAAGGTAAAACATGGCATCAACAAAAAGATGATCAACTCTTTACCACAAAACCAGCTTTTAATGAGCTAAAGTTACAAAATAAATGTCATTTACCTGCCACCGAACAAGGACTGTATTCCCATCCATAATTTTTAAGACCTGGCCATGAGTTTGACTAGGAATTATAAATACATCAAAACCGGGAAATGCATATGGGCGAGAAGTTTCAATGATCTTTGGACAGTCCTCTGCGGAAGACAAGCTAGGAATCTTGAACAAGGATGTCAAGCCACACATCCTATCCAAAAAGTTGTACCATTGAATTGAAAGGAAAACGTCACATAGAAAACAGATAATCATGTAGCAAAGTAGTCAATGGGAAACAAATGAGGCACACAGCATGAAAAAGGTGGGATCACCAAACACTTAGTGCCGTACCAGGAACCACATTATGAAGTAAAAAGCACAAATATTTGAACAAGTTAACATATATATTGTAATGATTCCACGTCCAATATAAACCAACAAGATCTTCGGCTTCTAAGTGAGAGACATCAAAGTCGGTCCATGAGCTTCTATCCAAAATGACTAGTCACTTTGGAAGGTGGAGGAAACCACACATATACAAGTGACCAACCATCTCATATAGAGATGTTGGGATTATTCTAACACACCCCTATATGTGCAAGTCCGTGGGGCTTTGCATGTGGACTCATGTTCACGCCTCTTTTGGGTTTGCCTCTTTTTGGGCCATTGTCGAAATCCTCCATCCGCGCCTCTTTTGGGCCCCAAGACAGGTATGGCAAATGTGCTTAGAGAATGTGCCCATAATTAGTGGGTTGGCTCTAATACTATGTAGAAATTATTAAGGCAGGAGAAAAAGGACTAGGAGGAAATAGGGTGTACTCCTCACCTCAATAAATCTACCCCATCACCTAATGCCTTTATTTATAAAAAAGTTCCACCTAGTACCCAAAGGTTGTCAAGGGTATGGACCCTAAATTAGGAATACATGTCATTACAAATGACAAAATTTTTGATGGTCAGTTGCCCTTCCTAACGCCAACCCTCCTCCTTTATCCGGGTTTGGGACAGGCAATGCAGAAGCATTGGTAGAGTTAAACATATAACACCCATATCTCTAAATAATCCTAACTTCCTAACTAACATGGAAACAACCAAATATACACAGAACTGATCTCATATTGAAACTAACTCATATATGTCAACGACTCAACAGGCACCATCAACACTGGTCAGCCACCATGAATGATCCTTGCAGATCAAGTTGAGTTTGCGCTTCATTAAATACAAATCACATAAACAATCAGAGAACCACACTAATAAGCCAGAGTATTCTGAGGATAAGATTCCCTTTGAGGTGGTAGACTATAATATTCTCATATCTAGTATCAAACAGGGAGGTCTTGGGCTTCATGAGGGGTAGAGCATTCTATGTAGTAGTGAATTTAGTAAATCTTCAACACTGGTCACTCCTTTCGAAGGGACGATCAATGACCATCATGTCATGCTTTGGCTCCTATCTATATATACAACATTCCCATACAGATGTAGTCACATAGATTGACGTTGCAATTTAAGTTAGCAACTATCCTGGATGACGTAAATGAGAAGTAAATCATTTTTCATGATTGAAGCCACTAGGACCAGTGTCTACATGTGCATTGCGAGACCTATAACCTTGGCTTGCGTTTATTTATTTATTTGAATACTAGCCAGCTTTGTTTAATTTGTACATGAATAAGCACAAAGCTCAAGAAAGACATCAGATCTTCCGTTGTTTCCATACATTAAACAAGTACATTTACCGCATGCCAGTATTCATTAGATGTTTTGCAAACTCGAATTGAGGAAATCCCATCCTACATTACTTGCCCAAGGATATGTAACTAACTTTTTAATTAAGTTCGAATGACAAACCATCCCATGACAAACCAATCACATCTTTCCTCATTTTTCATTGAGTAAAAAGTTTAAACCAGGCAACAAAATGCATGATAATGAATAAAAAAATAAAAATAAAAAACACATTAAGCAATTAGATGAACGAACAGATAGAGATAATAAATTAACTTACACACATTCTGCAGCCCAAGCACCTTCACAAAGTGCTGACAAGAAGCATACAAGTTCCACAGACCGAAATGGAAATTCACTCTCCAAGGAAGAAAGAAAGCATCTGATAGGACTGTCTACAAAGCTCTCCTTGTCCCAAAATTGCATACAAAGCGACTCCTGCACCATATGTTGCACTAATTTTTACCGAGTCTTTGCACCATAAGAAAAATGTAAAGAGAATTCTGCACTCTACTAAGATGCTAGAGGTCCCTAATCAGCCGATGGGAGAGAAGTGAGAAAATTAAAAATAAAAGTAAACAATCAGAACACGCTGACACACAACTCTTATTTGACATATCCTGATGATGATGATGATGATGTTAATGACAATGACAACAACAACTCTGATTTGATGAGTGTTTCATGCATACTACAAATTATGGGTAAATATGAACTGAATAAAAAAACAAGCGTCTAAATTTTGAGTTAGTTGAAATTATAACTCATTCATATTCGATAAACAAAAAAAAATCATTGGCAAAAACTGTTGCCAGCCTAAAAACAAGTTTAAACTGCAAATTTCATTTCCCCCAAAAAAATGTGAACATAAAATGACATTTTTGTAAAGCCTTGGTGCAGATGATTTGCACAAGCCATGGTGACAAGATAACATAGATGAAGGAAAGGGCACAAAAAGAGACTATTAGATAATAGTCCAACCTCTCCACGATAAATTTTGCAAAGCACATCCAGCAACTGATGAGAAGTGTTGCTTTCATGCTGCAGTAAAAAGATTACATCAGCATCAAAATGACATATTAGTCTCCAGTCTCAATAATTAAAGAACATGACTACCTGATTGCTGATTTCGTATGAGGCAATGAATGCAGCTAGTAGTGTTTTCATCACACTCTTGTAGCCCACGTGAGAACACTGAATTAGCATCAAACAATATCAGACTAGGTGCTAACATAGTAACTTCAAAGTTCAAATTGCTCCATAAATTATTTTTGGGTGCATCAACAATTTAAAAACATTGAACACAAATCAGATGTTTTATCAATGAGAAAATTGAATAATAAATGTGCAAATCTTAATAAACACCAAGCAATAAAACTATTAAGTATAAAGAGCAGCGAGCTGTCAGAGTCACTATCAATCATTCCTTCAATAATAAGCAAGGAAGATATATAAATCATTCCCACATTTGAACAAATTCTAACCAAGAAGAACTTCTAATGGAATAAGGTCCTAACATTACCAAAGTTCCTCATTTACTCCGGCCCATATTGGGCAGCATTTAAATTTCTAATCTAATTTAATCTTTAGTCATGAAGAAAACGAAAATGAAGGATAAATTCTTCAAACTATATAATCTGCATACACTCCCTAAAACTGAGAACCCTGTCAATTGACTCCTTATAGTTATAATCTTGGTGAAGAGCTCCCAAAATACTACTATGCACTTCACACCAACCAACTGACATCAAATATGGGATAGATAGTATAAAGACATTGACGGTATTATGACTTACAACTGAATCTCCCAGCACATTTCTGTCTAGAATTTCCCGTAAATAGGTAAGTGGTGAAACCTCAAAAGCTTGACGTACATAAGCTACATGGTCAATCTCCTGAAAGCCAACATTTAATTGTAAGAGTAATTTATGAAGGTCAAATCAATATTAAAAAACACAAATTTAGATATTTATGCACCGCAAGAATGTTGTTGTCATGCTTATCTGGAAGTGATGAAAGCAGGCAGTGGAATACTCCCCAAGCAAGAAATAACACTCCAACTTCAGGTGCTGAAATATTGAAACTTGCAAGATTAGCATCAATCTCTTGAATATCCACAACAGAGAACACGTATTCGTCCTGCCTGAGAAGCAATGTGGTTGGGATAAAACAGACGAAATTAATTGAGAATGTAAAAACAAACAGCGTAAATAAAGAATGACCGCAATAAAAAATTTAAAATGAAGACCTGAAGGGCAACCCATCATGAACTAGATGAAGAATATTGTCAATATTCAATGTTTCAATAAGAATAAGAAGCAACTGGGTTTTGGCCTGATACAATAAATTTTCAGCTTCCCCAGATACTGACAGCTTTCCAATTCTTAAAGAGTTCAATAAAATCCCCTGAAATAAAACAAAGTGAAAAGTCATCATTTATAAACGACAGCAACAGATAAAGATGGACTTAAAACTAGATTCAGAATTTTACTTTGAAAATGGAGCACAAGCTTTTCCATTGCTCATATGTGCATGTAGAAATGGTATCATAATATGCAAGGAACAGGATGTCCAAGACCAAATTCGTTTCAATCAAGGACTCCTCCACTGACAATGTGGTGAAATCTGCATCCTGTGAATGAGCAATAAATACCAAAACAAAATAGAAACCCATAATAAATTACAAAATGCATGAGCAAAATGCTTGGGTATTGAAGACTTTGGCTGGCTGAAATAACTTGGCACAATATTTGGCAATGGTAGTCCCTGGTGTATGGAAGATGGCAGCTAGATGGGCAAAGGAGTGGGTGGTGCAATTCCCTTGGTCAAACCTCTTTTTCAATTGGGATATAAAGAGGCTTGGACTTCACCCATTTTGGGTGCCAAAACTTCTTAAGGCACACCAAGCAAGAAATTCAATCACTAGAGTACCATGCACAAGCTGCCACTGCAACTTGATAAGTTGAAAGCTACAGCAAGCAGGAAAAGAGAAGAATTTAATTTGATTGGAGGAGTAGTCATTGGAATTGGGTAGTTACAAATAGAAGAACAACAGACACCAAGTGAAAGTGAACAAAGAAAAGCAAGAGTATAATGCTTCTCATGGAATCGAAAAAGAAACATAAAAAAATATTCAAGGATTTTGTGGAGTGAAAGACGATTCAAATTAAAATTTCATGTACTAGTGATTAGTGACATAATAAAAACCTATATTCAGTTTTCAGCTATCATATTCCATTAGTGTGAAATAAAAAACAAGCAACCATTATTACAGCCACCCATTGTAAATGAGAAGGAAAGAAGTCAACATCAAGAGCATACTGCATATCCAAAATGATTGCAGGAAAAAAGGTCCTCCATGATACAAAGCAACACTTTCCCTAGTCCGTCAGAAAACAACTTCTTCGCCACCTTTGAGATCTTAGCACTTGAATCAAAGCCATCTGCAACTTGTAGTGGAACAATAAAAATTTAAATTACTAATTACCAAACTAAACACTGAACCTGAAGTACATATCAACTTTATATTTTTAGCCATAGTCATTATTTCACCAAACAAAAAACTACAGTATGAAATTGTAAAAAAATAATGAACAAAGAAAGGGTTACGCTCCTTCAAAAACAACATATTCAGTTCAAAAAATGGAGAAAAGGAAATTTGCATGATGGACACTGACATATGCAAATAGTAAACATTTTGGTGTTTTTTATAACACTTACTACAAACAAACTGATAAGCATACATTTTTTGCTCTAGAGAAGTAAGTAAACATAAATTGCCCACACTAAAACTCACCAAGTACTCTACGAACAGTCCAAAACAAAAATTGCAAGAAGAAATATACTAACAGCATAAGTTGCAAATTGCAATATCCCATAAATATAAAGAATCACCCCAAATTGTCACTTACAAGAATGAACAATGATCTGTCTGATGCACTTCAGCAAGCATTGCCGCTCAAGGTAATAGTGAAGCAGAACCTTTCAACAAAAAGAGAAGCAGAATTCAAGGTCAGCTGTTACCTATAAAAAACACCTAAAATTGCAATATTAAATTGATCATGCTGGTTCCATAAATAACTTTGCAAAAAGAAAAAATTTTGGCAGCATTGTCATGCCAAACAGGTAGATCATTGATCTCATTGCTGAAAGAAACAAGGCTTTTTCCTAACACTGCTCTAATCGAATTTCTCAAGGACTGACACAATATATAGTCAAGTAACTGCCATGGTTGCAAGCAATGAGAGTCAATGTTTTAGAAATAGAAGTTCTAGAAGGGTAGCGGCTATCTATTGGTGAACATTTTCAGTTTTACCATTGTAATTCACATTTATTCCCTGCTTTCAGAGGTCTCTACTATGTGATTTGTGTATTTAACATAAGCAAATGATTCAGCATGTCAGCTAAAAGCACAAAGCGGAGGAGCCTGTCAGGATGCCACGAGGCCTTGTATCCCAGCTGGACGAGAACCTGTTGCTTAGGAGTCACCCACTTGACCAAACTGCGAACATTTAATGTAATTATTGAGCTAAACAAAGATTATCCTCCACTGATGAGCAGAGACCAACTTACTCGATGTCGAAGGTTCTCAACTTTAAACTCGAGAGGCATATTGTTCCGCTCCACATACCTGCTCACAACAATGTAGGACTGTACTTCATCCAGCAGCTGACACATTGGAGAAAATAAAATTTTAATTTGCAATAAAAACAACCATTCTTGTAAATAAAGGGAAAAAAGGTGAGCTACACCTCGTATAGCTTATATGAGCTGCACCTCGATTTGAACCTTTTTAGTGGGCCCCGTGTAATGAGGTTTATATGCATGAAAAGTAAAATACAAAAATGTACTAGTTTAAAGATGTTTTAAAATTAATTTTTATTACAATTACTTTGATAATTTAGATGAAAGGGATAAAAGGATTAGATTGATTTGAAAATCTACAAATATCCTAATTACTTATTTTTATATTTATCTATGTGAATTTTGAGTAGTGGGCCCACTAAATTGCTCCGAAATAAAGGTTGTAGCTCATGTAATATATATGAGCTGTAGCTCATGTATATAAGGCTCTGAATATAATTAGACCAATAACAGAAGCAAGCAAGCATGCAACTGGAACATCATGACAATGTATTTAAACATACTCCATAGTGCATACAGCTTCTAAACATGCAGGTTATAACATTTTTCACGTTTTTCGTGCCTTCTACTACTGAGTGACTCCTATCACTAAGCATGCAGGTTATAACGTTTTTGTACCTTGCACTCCCATAGCTTCTACAAAATTGCTTCGAAATATGTAGGTTATAGACCTTTTTAGCCTTTTAGCTTTGTAGACTTGTTCTACAAATTCCACGCTAAGCACGAAGGCTACAAAGCGCAAAACATCTATAACCAATATTTGATGAAGAATTTGAACATAATTCTCTATAACCTATGTTCCCATACAACATAAGCTGGCAATCAAGAACCAAAATCGAATTATCTTGGCTCACCGCAATGCGGCTGAGCTCCAGCGCCAATTCCTTCAACTCCGGCCGCACCTCGATCCGCCTCGCCCCCAAACCGACAACTCCACCCTCCAAAGCCGACCTCGATGCCTGGTTAGGAGACTTGAACATAGTGACCGACTTCAAGAGCCACGCCTCGTGCCGATCGAGCATATCGACCTGAAAAACCCAAACCACATCAACAAATACCACAGATAAACAACGAAACAAGCACGAATGAGGGTTACCAGAGACCACAGCCGGGGAAGAGGCGGAATCGTCTCGTTCGAGCTCCGCGAGGAGGGATTCGAAGGGCTCCCACCAGAGCGACTCGTCGACGGAGGTCCGGACTCTTCTCGGCGACGCGGCCGGCCGGTCCGGCCGATGGATTGCGGCGGCGATTTCGGAGGAGGGTTTTGGGTTTTTGGGGGGGGGGGAATGGTGGTGGAGGCGGGAAATAGCCCGGGCCATGATGGCATAAACGGGCATTTGGTCCTCATAATCGGGTATTGTGCGGGCCGTCCACAATCACACTGTTCGGTTGGGTAACTAGCCTAATCTGATTCCAAATTTAGCCTAATCTTGGCCAAACTCGAATATATTAAAGAGACGTCAAGACAATTTTGAAAATGGTTTGTTAATTCCAACCCGACCTTAAATTTTAATGAATTATTGCTTAAAGATGATTTGACTTTGCTTTGAAAAAGAATAAAGATCATTTGGACTCAAATCTATTTGTCCTAAAATATCTTTGGAAAAAATAAAATGAGTTGGTAAATAAAACCTAATAAGATGATAAGTCGTGTATGCTTGATTTATTTGATTCAAAATTAATTTTATTTCATTCAAAATCAAATATTATTACTATTTATAATGACTAATCAGGAAACCAAATTGTCGAATAACTGATAATCGACTAAAATCTGAACTGTACTCAAAACCGAACAGAACCAAACCAAAATAATTGAAATGAATGATAATTTATAAAAATATAAAGCTACTTAATTATTTAATAAAAATTGAATCATTATTTTCATGGAAATAATCATTTAATAAGTAGTTCTAAATATATATCACAACAAATAAATTAAATTTATAATAAAACTATTGTAATTTTATGATATTAATATAAAATATATATTTGATAATATTTTTAAAAACTTGGCTATTTTGGTTAATTAATCGGTTCCGAACCAAAATAGTTATAAACTATTTTGTTGTTGTTTCTAACGTACCATTTATGTTCCCCTTCAATAAAAGAGGGTAATTTTGTTATTTGGTTTTTTGTAGTTAAAGTGGCAGCAGAATAGGATTTATAATGTTGGTGTTCTTGATCAAAAATGTGCAGAAATTCTCTCGAATTGAGTATGTATGAGTTTTTGTTATTATATATTTTTTAGACAAACCGTATGTTGTTGCATTCTTTAGAAATGTGCCCAGCAGTGTGATTTTGAGGTTGCTTGGCTGATTAATTTTTGGTAAACCATGTGGGGAGGTTTCATCATTCAAATGGTTAAAGATGAGCAAAATATGGTTGCTTTGATGCGTTGGTGGCAATTTGTGAATTGTGAAGGAGGTCGTGGAGTATGATGCATAACATGAATGTTCTTGATTGGGAGAGTGTAAAGGTTCTTACGAATAGATTATCTATGTGCTAGCTCTTAGTTATCATGCATGTATTGACATATCATGCGTACTATTATATTATTGTTTTTTTTAACTTTATTAACGGGACATGTAAGGAGTATATGGCATTGTTAGATTAGTCTCGCATCTCTACGTGGGATTGGTGGTGT
The DNA here is from genome assembly GCA_033002965.1 of Piper betle. Lineage (NCBI taxonomy): Eukaryota > Viridiplantae > Streptophyta > Magnoliopsida > Piperales > Piperaceae > Piper > Piper betle. Next base: position 18,104 of record JAURVB010014086.1, on the reverse strand, counting down.
CTTGTATAAATGTGGGTTCCTAGTCTTCCAAATTGACTAACCACTTTAAAAGGCCTAGGAACCACATTTATTCTAGACACCACCCATCTCATATAGAGATGTGGGACTAATCTAAGAGGCATTATACTCTCTCATTTGGTGTTAAATGAATGATTTAGTGACAGTTCACTTGCAATCACGCCACTTAAAAACATGATCTTGAATGCAGGTTGATCGAGTATGGTCTGGTTGTCATGATTCTAAATACGCGGATCGTTTTAGCCGGCTGGTTCCATTTTGCCTTGGATATGTCAGATGTTAGTAAGCTACCTGGTGAACCATTTCCTTTTTGTTGTTTTTTCCCATCGTCCTATGAATCTGCATTTGCACGTGTATTTCTTCTGATGCTAAGCTTCTATATTTTTTTTACAGTTGATGTAATGTACAATGCACTCTTCCTGTTGGCTCCTCCAGACATAATGTTGGAAGAAGATGATGCAGATTTTCATCCTTTTCTCATGATTAGTGAAGGAGAGAGTGGCCAACACAAAAGCAACAGCAGCCTAGGTGATTGGAATCACAAAGATCCTTCAAGGCTTATGCATCTTATACATGAAATAAGGTTTGCTGCAAGGCATTAGGCTTGACTGTACAGTTAAGAAAGGAATGACTTATGACTTATGTGAAATTTAGAACAAGATGAATCTGCCTGAATTTTTGTCTAAGACTTTTTAAATTGATGTTTTTCCTGTAAGTGCCTAATTTTGTTGATGATTAATGATATTGCATGCAGGGACCTTTACATGTCTTATCAACAGACACGCATTGAGGAACTTGATGATGCAAGATTGAAATTTGAACTTAGCACCATCCTTGCAAAAGAGGTATCTCCTGTTCCAGATATATTGTTGGATATATATATATATTATTTAGGTCTCCAGCATTTCTTCAACATTTTCTTCTTGTTTGGTTAGCATCCTTTTTAATTTTATTTTTCTATGTCTTTTCTTTGATTTATTTGGCACCAAATAAAGTTGGCTAGAAGTTTCCTGCTGTTAAATGGAGAACCTGCACATAAAAAGCACTAATTTCTTAGACCCACCTAATAACTCGGGGCCTCTTGAGTTTGTGAAATGTTTGCTGCTACAGTTGTTGAACGAGCAGTTTGTTATTGAATCTTATGGTGTATTTTAAAATTTTGTATAGAAATAAATAGGTGCAGGTTTCATAATAGGAACTGTGTGAAAGTGTGAAAGAGAATATTACTCCACATGTATATCATTTTTAATGATTTGTTTTAAATTTCTACTAGATTTTTTTTCAAAATAAAAGTTATTTTCTAGTTGAGACAATTGATATAATAATTTCTAAGAAGTGTAATTGGACAATACCTTGGAGGAGGAAGGTATATATATGTTTAGTTATAAATGATGAGCTTAAGTTAAAGAACTTGTGCAAAGAGCTCCAATGTTTAGAAAGGATTTTTTTGTTATAGTCAGTTTAAATCTAGGTTATTATAGAATATTCTTCCTTTTCTTCCTTGAGATCGATGAGTTCGCTCTTAATGTTTAATTAGCTTGGGTCAATGTTTAATTAGCTTGGGTCAATGTTTGACAATCTCCGTAATGCTAATGCATCATTTCTACCTTCACCCACATACACACTCACACTCATTATTATTTGTGTTTATTATTGTCTTCACATACTATATTGTCATTGGTTTGACAGTTGCCAAAATATTTAATCTGCATATAAGTTAGTATCTGTGCTTATACCATAATTATCCGATATCTTGTTTGCCTATTATCTCTCTGCTACTTCTTCTTTGGAACTTTTGAGGCAAATTTGACTTTGAAAAAGATGAAAACATGACTGCAGACATATTTTTACTTAGTTCATAACTTATGGGTTTTTCATGGAATCTAAAGCTTAATTTTATCTTTTTTTCTTCCAATTTTAAGGTGATGGAGGCAGTTGCGTCTGTGAGCGCTAGAAGACGTTTTATTGAAGCTTTGGCCCCTCTCTTTGGGAGACTTGTGGAGGCAGATCCTGTATGTTATTATCTGTCCCACTACCTGCTGAATAAGCTAATTCTTTTAGGTTGGCATTTTTCTAACTCCTGTTTACCAGATCTTTTGCAGGAGAGCAACTGTTTTTGCTGCTTTCTGGTGTCTTCACGTTCCTGGTTAGACATGTTATCACTTTCCATTCATCATTTTCTCTCCACAGTTTTATAGTTGCTTTATGATAAAATCATGACTCTTTATCCAAATAATCTTGACAGGATTAGAGAATCTATTGTTTCTACATTGTGCTGAAGCAGTTTATATAACCCCAGACATTTACTTTGTCTGCCATATCTCATAATATTTTCATATATTGCAACTTCTCTACGGTGCAATCCTCTTATTAACAAAGACCTCAGTGAGGTGCTTAGTATTTATTACTTTCTTTTAAAGCACTTCCAATATTTTATCTGGTAGGTACACTTTTTCCTTTCAAATCAGTTTCCAAAGCATCAACCAGTATTGATACTACAAAGTTCTCAGGTATAATGATTTTTTTTTAAAAAATGAAGTTGTGTAAATACAGTCGCACTGCTAGTAGAATTACATAAACTCTATTTTGGTGATGTCTGAATATTTACTCCAAAGCACAACAAAGTTGCATTTTTTGTAAGAGTCTGAAATGCACCAGATATTTTTACCAGAATTTGAATTTGTTCAAGTTAATAACACCAAATATACACTCGCTACGGTTATTAGTCTACCGTAAAGCCTTCTAACAAACTATCTTTCTTCTTTCTTGTTCTAGTAAATTCTTGACTAGTATTAGCATCAAATTTATAGGGCCAGTTTTTATTAAAAGAATTTTGTGTTTTTAAAACAAATGCGAGGGATCTCAACCTCCAAGGGTTATTAATCCAAAAATGTGATCGACTAAATAACCAGCGTAGTGTGAGATACGATAAATCCACCACTCAACACGTCCGCTTACTTATCAAATCAAATCACAATAGAAAAGAAGATCAAAGAAGAAGCGAGTTCTAAACGGACCTGGAAAAAGCTCAAATTGTATTCACGTACCTAGGCGGCGAACTCCTACTTCATACCTATACATCAAATCTAAAAGCTAATGCCCAATATATGAATGATGCATTCACACATCCTAGACAACACCCTCATATCAATGCACTAACATCAATCCACGTCATGATATTCTAAATTACGTTGTAATTAATTAGCAACTCCTACTTAATTTACCTAATTAGATCATTAGCTTTCATTGAATACAATTCAAATCATGCAAATTTGTTTTATTCATAATCAAAGTATTTAATCATGTCAATCAATCAAATCCAAACATGCTATACTAATAATTATCAATTTTAAAAATTAAATCAGAGTTAATTATTCCTTGCGTCGTTAGCGATTGGCGACGATTAAGGTTAGGTCATGTGTCTCTGGAATTTGAAGTTTGATCAGGTTCGGCGAGAGGAATTTGGCAAAAATCTTGTAATTTCTGGCAAATACAGACAAATTTTGAGCCAAATATGCTTAACGGTAGTGCGGTGTATGGGGGTACTGTGTAATGTAACAGATTTATAGAATTTTGTGGCATTAAATTCACTATTCCTTTTACCACTCGAGTACCGTGGCGAGGGAAATATGGAAGATGTGAGGGCGTAAGCATTGTATGTATGAATATGAACATTAGTCGTGCATGCGAGCCAGCACTTGCTTAAGTACGTTTGCTTACCGCCCAATGTGAGGCAATCTTGAAGTTTCTTATGTTTTCATGGGTAATGGAATACCCATTTAGCAGATTACATTAGTTATTTTTATACTAACCAAACAAACCTCAATACAATTAAGCGCACGCTTTTGCAGACTGTGCTAATATTCATCCTAATCAAAACATCTCAAACTCATACGGAATAAATATATCTTCAAATATATAAATGAGGAGGGTACTTGGGCAGTGGAGGCCATGGCTGATTATACCCTGGAGGGAATAATGGTGGGCATGGCTTCTTGGGAGGAAAGCTTGGTACTGGTGTTGGTGGTGGCTTGTAGACTGGTACTGTTGGAGGTGGTTTATACACTGGTACCGGTGTTGGTGGTGGCTTGTAGACCGGTACCGTTGGAGGTGGTTTATACACTGGTACTGGTGTTGGTGGTGGCTCGTAGACTGGTACTGTTGGAGGTGGTTTATACACTGGTACCGGTGTTGGTGGAATATAAACTGGTGGGCATGGCTTCTTCACTGGGGGTGGCTTATAAACTGGTGGCTTTTAGGGGGCATGGCTTCTTCTCTAGAGGTGGCTTATATATTGGTGTAGGAGGCTTATACACTGGTCTTGGAGAAGGATTGTACACTGGTGTAGGAGGTCTATAAACTGGTCTTGGAGAACGATTGTACACTGGTGTAGGAGGTTTATAAACTGGCGTAGGAGGCTTATAAACTGGCGTAGGGGGCTTATAAACTGGCGTAGGAGGCTTATAAACTGGTGTTGGAGGCTTATAAACTGGTGTTGGAGGCTGGTAAACTGGTGTTGGAGGCTGGTAAACTGGTGTTGGAGGTGGGTAAACTGGTGTTGGCGGCTGGTACACTGGTGTTGGAGGTGTGTAAACTGGTGTTGGCGGCTGGTACACTGGTGTCGGAGGTGTGTAAACTGGTGTTGGCGGCTGGTACACTGGTGTTAGGTGGAACTGGTGTAGTACACTGGAGGAGGACAAGGCTTGTAAATCGGTGGGAAAGGGGGAAGGACAACGGGAGGATAAGGGGGATAGTGGTAGTAAGGGAAGGGAAGCGTGGGCCAAGGCCAAAAGGTCTTGGAGACAGTAGGCAATGGTGGGTGCTTGTAGTAAGGCCATAGGTAGGCAGAGGCGCACAGCTCTGGATTGAAGCTCATCTTCCCAATTGTGGTGAAGGTGAGCTTCCCATCCTTGTTGGATTTGGAGATTATCTTGGAGGCCTTCTCAAGGCCATTGTGGGCTAGACATGGCTGGTTGGAGGCACTGTGGAACTGGGCATAGCATTCTTCCTTTAGCTTCCCGGCCTCGTCCACGACCTCGCCGGCGAGCTTGACGGTGAATTCGCCCTTGCTGTCGAGCTCCGACGAGCCCCTCGTCTTCACCTTGCCGTCGGCGGCTTTACACTCAATTGTCACCTTCAAACCTGCTCATGACCAGCATCTCATACATATTCACACCGTAATAATTACTAGGAAACAAATGTGGGTCGCATTCAATATATGCATGGTAATTAGAAGGCGACCAAATGAGTACACTAACGAAAAGCATCAAGCAATATTGCCCCATTAATATGATCAATACATGAATGATGAAGTAGTACCTGAGACAGCATAAGCATTCTCAATCTTTCTCTCACTACAATCAGCACAATCACCACGACCAACTACAACCACCAACTTGTCATCACTCTTTGAATTAGCGGCAGCAGCACCAAAGCAACAAATTAGAGCTATTACAAGAAGTACCCACAAGGGGAATACTGCCCCTTGCGACATTAGAGGTCTCCTCCTGCCCATTATCTACAAGAAGCTAGCTTTACACATAGCTCCTTCTTGTCATTGCTACCAGATATGATCTTGGGTGATGTAGCACACACCCAAATATAAGCCGACGCGTTGGTGCCGTGGTGTGGCCTCGCCGACACTTCTGTGTATTGAAGGCTTCACATGCAGAGTGGGGCCCACCCACCGGTATTTTGCAACGCAGTTTTTATAATTTTGATCAAATGTAATGAATGCTATCCCTCTTCTTCCCCACTCATGGCCTCTACCCATGCACCCAGCTCACACGCCCTCTTTTTATATATTAGCTCTCGATTTGGAAAATGAGAACGATAGTGTTTGGTAATTCGATTCAACAATGGTGTAAATGCAATTGGATTTTCATTTTTCACGAGGGTGCATGGTAGTAGTGAAAGGGACTCGACAGCTATATATATATATAGGCGGGAAGAGATTTTGTTGGTCATAACCACTAATTAATATTGATAGGATTAATTGCATGAAACTCATTCTTTTGATAATTAACTTTATGTATTCTTTTCACACATTTGAAAAAAAAATTGCGACTTTTCAAGAAATATCGTTTAATTTCTATTAGTGCTTTGATTATATGTATGATGCCAATGAAACCTCTCCCCGCCGGAGGAAATATTTGTTCCCCATATAAATGTATAATACAAAGATTCATGTTTTTCTCCATTTTTTTAGGTTTTGGGAACAACTTTGATGGTTATTGATTCTACTTTGCGTGTACGTGTTGTGAAAAAAAACATGCAAACATTTATCAGGTCATATTGATGGATCACGAGATTGCGCCTTAGGTAAGAGCTAAATACACTTGCATTGCCACTTGGGTTTATCACAACCACAAATACAAACTTCTAAAATTATGAAACAACCAGATCTTTTTACTATATATATTACATGTTCTTAATTGTTTTGGTGAGCATGTCTCTTTCCATCTTTCGTATTAGTAATAGAGATTGAGTTAGGCAGAACTTGAATTGTCATGGTAGATCAATTCTTAAAAATCTAGCACATTAGTGAAGATAAGATGATAAATGAATGGTGAGGCAAATTAAGATCCACTTTTCATTACATGAATGAATACCATTTCGTCGTTAATTAATTAATTAAGCTGCCAGTTGATATCCGCTGTTAAAAAGCAGGCAATTTGGTTAATGGGTACAAGCCATGTTTGATGCAAACTGCAAAGTTTTGAAGGTGGTTGCAGGTTTTATTGCTGCTTTTACACATACAAGCTGGAAAATGAACTGGAGAGATGGAGACAAGCAAAGGAGTTGTAATATAAGATGAATAAGATGAACTTGAGCTTGACTTTGGGGAGAGAGTGGTCCCTTTTTACATCACCTAATTATCAAGCCCCTTCCACCTACATCCATAAAAAAAATGAAGTAGGTAAATTAGTGAAGAAGAGCTGCTGACATCCATGCAACATGAAGATTTTCTGCATAGTACTTTTAGAAATCAGTGTGATCTTGTTATCTTAAGTGTCCTCTTAATCATATGTTTTGAACAGTGCTTCATTTGTTTGTTTCCAGAAGCTGGGAAAATTTTCAATTCTGAAACAACTTTGCTTAATGATGTCATCCATATCTATAGCTAGCTCATGCTCTTAATACTTTTTTTCTTGGGTCCTGATCCAGCCTGGAAACAATGTCTAAATTAGGTTTTAATATTTCACATGATTCATAGACTTGAAGTTGCTAGTTCTATGATAATTAGCTCTTTCCTACTTAGTCTATACATATTCATGCATTGGGAATATTGGTGTTAATCCCAATTACAGCCTAGAAGATATTGTTTTCTTGATATAACAATGCTTATTCTTGCATGCTGGCTAATTCTTATCATTTGTATGTTGGAAATTGGACATAAATATATACACGAATCAGGAATTGTATTATATGTTATTATATAAGGTTGGCTAAATTAAATTGATCTACTAAAGTTAAAGGTTATGAGCAATAAATTAAGGTGTGGAATTCGATGTGACAAGTGTGGAATTCAATGTGTAGATACCTTTTCGTAATTTCTCTTTTGTGATGGGTGGAATTGAAATTATGAAACTAAGGCTATAAATAAGGAGGTTATGGTCCCTGAATCAATAAGCAGTTTTCATTCTGGTATCCCATTGTCCAGAATTCAGGTTTTGGAAAACTCTTCAGATTCAGAAGATCAAAAACCTAAGGTGATCAAGACTACTCCAGTTTCTCTTATGGCTTCAGGTACGCTTCCGCTATCTAATTTATTTACTTGATGATTTGATATGAAGAGGATCCAAGTTTATACAGTTTATTTCTAACAAGCTGGCATCAGAGCCACCTTCATATCAAATCATTGGGGATTAAGTTTTAATTTATATTTAAATTATGGATTGGAACTATCTAGTTCTATATCCCATTCAGATCTACATATTCAGGATTAAGGATAGTACAAGCAATTTGTACATGGGTTTTTTATTCCTCTTTTGGTAACATAACGTGAGGAAAATAAAATTACAAAAGGTTATAATTTTGGAAACTCCCACATAAAGATATTTTTATAACTTTTTGGTTAAGTCATAATTAATATTTTAAAATTTATTAAGGACTACAATATACTGCCAAAGTAGCCTCTTTTGTGGAAATTAATTTATTTTTTAAATATTAAGACAGTTATGAGTATTTAATTCATGTGGATATTAATCGGCCTAAAGGAAGGTTAATGTTTGACAGAATTATATATTCATTTGTGGTAATAGATATGAGACAATTATCAAGTGTCCATTTGGATAATAAATCGGCCCAAATGAAGGTTTTTTATCTGACAGGATTTATTGTTCATATTTTACTACACTAAGACTCATTATTGTAATAAATATGGGATAATTATCAAGTTTCCATGTGGATAATAAATCGGCCCAAAGGAAGGTTTTTATCTGACAGGTTTTATTATCCATATTTGATTATGACATTAAAATAATAAATATGAGATAATTATCAGGTTTCTATCTGAATGATAAATCGGCCCAAAGGAAAGTTTATTATTTGATAGGATTTATTATCTATATTTGATTATTGCACTGAGAGTACCATTTACAAATTGATATTTTTGTCCAAAGTCTAAATATTAATGTTGTGATAAGTATCTGTTAATGGGATTCAATATTGATTGAATTATTAATCTTATTATGGGTATGTTGTTTTGTTCTATGAATCCGGTTAATGGATCTGCTTATATGATTTCTGCCAACATCAATTCAGTTTCAATACTTAAAAGATAATTTTAAGGATTGGAAAAAGAGCATAATAATCACTTTTGTCTACATGAATCTTGACTTTGCATTAAGGATTGAACAACCTTCTTCTTTTATGGACAAAAGTTCCATTAAGGATAAACGGGACATTGAGAAATGAGAATGTTCAAATCGCATGAGTCTTATGATCATGAAGCATGAGATTCTGGAGACCTTTAGGGTAGATGTGTGTGAAAAGGTTATTATAGCCATTAAGGTTCTTAAAGAAATTAAAAGCGTTTTGTGAAAAACGATAAGGCTGAAACAAGTACGCTTTTGATGAACTTGATTTCAATGAAGTATAAAGACAAACCAAGCATAAGGGAGTGTATCTTAGAGATGTCTAACATTGCTTCAAAACTAAAAGCACTAAAGTTAGAGCTGTCTGAAGATTTGCTCGTGCATTTAGTTTTTAGTTTCTCTTCCTGCACAGTCCAGTCAATTCAAGGTCAGTTACAATTGTCAAAGGGATATATGGACTCTAATAGCTCATTTCTTATTGTGTGCAAGAAGAAGAAAGATTGAAGCAAGAACAGGTTGAGAGTGCTCACTTGGCTAGTACCTATAAAGACAAAAATAAGAAAAGAAAGAGGGCTAAGGATGCTGATAATGGGTCTCACAAGCAACAGCAAAAGAAAGAAAATTAGGTTTCTTGCTGTTTCTTTTGTGGTAAACCTGGATATATAAGAAATGCACTAAGTATCACGCTTAGCGTGTAAATAAAGGTCCATTTCATAATTTTGTTTGTTCTAAGGTTAATTCAATTTCAGTACCTATACACACTTGGTGGCTAGATTCGGTGCTACTACTCACATAAGTATATCAATGCAAGGTTGGCTGAATTGCCGAAAGTCAAATGATGTTGAAAGATTCATCTATGTGGGTGATGACAAATCAGTTATAGTTGAAGCAATAGGGATTTTTTTATTATTATTAAAGACAGGATATTATTTGGATTTGAAAGAGACATATATAGTACCGTCTTTTAGACGGAATTTGTTTTTTTATTTCTATATTGGACAAATCTGGTTACTCTTGTTCATTTGGAAATAATAAGTTTACTCTATCTCTTGTCTCTAAATTCAAATGTTGTGGGTACAAGTTCCTTGTCTTTTTTTATGATAATCTATATTTACTTGATACTATTGCATCTTTTAATGAAACCTTGCATGTGGAACTATGTGGTACGAAAAGTGTAACGACCCGCCATTTGTCACAACATTGTGGGCCTAGCCGGCAAGGTGTTACTCAAAATTTAAGCAAATATGTCTAACATTTTTTTAACAAAAACATATAAACATATATAAAGATCCCACAGTCGTGGACCGTTTCCCAGTAGCCACACTATCTCAAATAGTAAAAAAGAAAGGAGTCCTCATATTTATTTTGCTCCATGCTCTGGTTGTCAATCACCTAATCTTGTATCTGCACACCTGCGGAGGCAATTCCGCGTTAGTGATTACAACACTAAGTAGTATAATAGATAAAACAAAACAAGTACATTCCACTATTTCCTTAAGTTTATTTTAATATCGGGTGGAGTGATTCCGCTGTACTCCAAAACAATGCGGAGGAGGTATCCGCTGTGATCCGCACACCCCGGCCGTAGCCCTTTTGTGGGGAGGCTACCACTACCGTCTCCAGTGCCAGTGCCTCACACACCCCGGCCGTAGCCTTTTGTGGGGTAGCTATCACTGCACTCAGGTGATTGCTGCGCCCCGTTTGTGGGGAAGCTCTCACTACCAATTTTAGTGCCAGTGCCTTGCACACCCCGGCCGTAGCCTTTTTATGGGGAGGCTATCACTGCACTCCAGTGCCAGTGCCTTCACACCCGGCCGTAGCCTTTTTATGGGAGGCTATCACTGCACTCAGGTGATTGCTATGCCCCGTTTGTGGGGAAGCTCTCACTGCCAACTCTAGTGCCAGTGCCTCACACACCCCGGCCGTAGCCTTTTTATGGGGAGGCTATCACTGCACTCAGGTGAATGCTAAGCCCCGTTTGTGGGGAAGCTCTCACTGCCAATTCTAGTGCCAGTGCCTCACACACCCCGGCCGTAGCCTTTTTATGGGGAGGCTATCACTGCACTCGGAGGAATCGCTGTGCTGCTCACCGCCGTAGCCTTTTATGGGGCGGCTATCACTACTCAAAACAATGTCAATGCATTACACAATTTACGCACATAATACGACCCCGTGTCGGACTGAGTCAATTCTTTGACCCCGGTTGCACTCGGTGCATGGTGGTCGAATCTGGGCTCAAGCTGACCTAGGCTACCAACAAGGAAAATACGATGTTCTACCTATTATACGTACCTGACTTGTGATTTCGTCTGACTGTGACCCGTGAACCCTAATCTGAATGAGGGCATAAAATTATACATTAGTATAATTTTATTTTGCATGAACGTACATGCAACTTACATGACTAATATACTATCAATTTTAAATGATGTAATTAGTTCATGTTAGTCTTCATTCCTTATTAAATTTTCAGCAATTCTAATGATAATTAATTATTAATTATCATTATCCAAATCCCCATTATCTAATTGATAATTTAATTATTAACATGTCCATTTACAAAACAACAAAGCAATCAACAAGAACCCCATGCATAAGACGCTGGAGATCTAGCAACTTGGCAGGGCGTCTTCAACAAACCTTGCATGCAAGAATCCTAATGGAAACAAGTAAGATGAGGGATGAAATACTCACACAGTAATGGGGAGGTCGCTTGGGACGGAGATGAGGGATGAAATACTCCCTCCTCCTGCATATATATACACTTCAATGAGCCCCTTCATTAAATTCTCACACCCCATCATCCATTAGTATTTCCTAGGTTCAACGAGCCCCTTCATTAAATTCTCACACCCCATCATCCATTGGTATTTCCTAGGTTCAACGACCCCTTCATTAAATTCTCACACCCCATCATCCATTCATGAATAGGTATTTTCTAGGTGACCTTAAGTCGAACCATGACCGGTCGACTTGATAACCAACCATATCGGTTCATCTATATATATTTCATAATATTTAGGTTCGAGTCTTGTAATAAAAATCATGGTTTTTACAAAAAGAAAATTAACCAATGAGAATTCTGCTTTATTATGGCATAAGTGTTTAGGACACATTTTTAAACAAAGAATTGAATGACTTATGTCAGATGGAATTCTTGATTCTCTTAATTTATCAGATTTTCAAGTCTGTATTAAGTACATTAAGGGAAAACAAACAAATATGAGGAGACTAGGTGCCAATAGATCTTCAAACGTCTTAGAACTAATACATACGGACATTTGTGGGCCCTTCCCTATGGCTTCTTGGAATGGTCAACAATATTTTATTATGTTCATAGACGATTATTCTCGTTATGGTTACCTTTATCTCATTCATGAGAAGTCTCAAGCATTGGACGTATTTAAGGCATATAAAGCTGAAGTTGAGAACCAACTTGACAAAACTATTAAGGCTATCAGATCTGATCGTGGTGGTGAATACTATGGTAGATATGATGGATCAGGTGTACATCGTCCAAGACCATTTGCCAAATTTTTAGAAAAGTGCGGAATTGTCCCACAATACACAATGCCATAGTATTGATAAGAGACGAAACCGAACATTAAAGACATGGTAAGAAGTATGATTGCTCATACTACTTTACCTCATTTACTCTGGAGTGAGGCACTAAAGACTGTAGCATATCTTCTTAATAGAGTACCAACAAAGGCAATGTTAAGACCCCTTATGAATTATGGATTGGAAAATAATCCAATATTAAGTATTTATCCATTTGGGGTTGTCCAGCTGAGGCAAGGCCTTATAGGCCAAATGAAAGGAAACTGGACTCAAGAACTGTAAGCGGTTATTTTGTTGGGTACTATGAACGGTCTTGAGGGTATAAATTTTATGATCCCACAATAAGGTCATTCTTTGAAACGAGAAATGCCCAATTTTTGAGGATGTTGGGTTTAGGGGGGAATGAGGTTAGAGACTTTGTCTTTGAAGAAGAATCTGATTCTCTTCCCATAATTGTTTCTCACAATAGTCAGAATCAGGATCATATTTCTGATGCAATTCAAGAAACAATACCAGAATTACAAGACTTAGTCAAGAATCTCCCCAATCAAGTCATACCTAAAGAACAACTCAATAACCTCAAGAGCAAATGTCGTTAAGAAGATCCACAAGAGAAAAGAGAAAGGCAATTTCAAATAATTATATAATCTTTCTCGAAGAACATGAGGAATTATAATGAGACTTTCTCTCCAGTTTCATCGAAAGACTCATTCAGAATAATTATGGCATTAGTGGCACATTTTGATCTTGAGTTACATCAGATGGATGTAAAGGTTATGTTTCTAAATGGAGACATTGATGAAACAATTTATATAGTGCAACCAGAAAACTTTGTATCAGGAGATTCAAAGAATATGGTTTGTAAATTAAAGAAATCCATCTATGGACTTATGCAGGCTTCTCGTCAATGGTATCACAAATTTCATCAAGTGATTCTCTCGTTTGGTTTTGAGATGAATGTGATTGATGATTGTATACACCATAAGTTTAGTGGGAGTAAATATATTTTTCTGGTTTTATATGTTGATGATAGATTGCTTGCCTGTAATAATATAGATTTTTTGCACAAAACCAAGAGATTTTTATCAGAGAAATTTGAAACGAAAGATCTTGAAAATGCGTCTTTTGTATTAGGAATTCAAATACATCGGGATCGCGATAGGTGTATACTTGAATTATCACAAAAGACCTATATAGAAAATGTACTTAAAAGATTTGGCATGCAAGATTGTAAACTAGGAAATACCACTGTTTCTAAAGGAGACAAATTCAGTCTCAATTAATGCCCTAAAAATGACACATAAGGAAAGGAAATGCAAAAGATTCCCTATGCTTCAGCAGTGGGAAGTCTTATGTATGCTCAAGTATGTACACGTCCAGTTATTGCGTATATTGTTGGGATGTTAGGCAGATATTTAAGTAATCCGGGTTTGGATCGTTACATAGTGGTCAATAAAGTCATAAGGTATCTTCATAGAACAAAACCTTACATGCTTACATATCGAAGATCAGGTCAAGTTGAGATCATTGGGTATTCTGATTCCGATTTTGCTGGATGTCAAGATAGTTGTAGATCCACTTTTGGCTATGTCTATCTACTTCCTGGAGGAGCTATTTATGGAAGAGTAATAAGCAGACACTCATATAGTTTCTTTCACCATGGCAACTGAATTCATAGCTTGTTATGAGGCATCCAATCAAGGAATATGGTTGCAGAATTTTGTCACAGGGCTGCGCACTCTTGATAATATTGAAAGACCACTTAAGTTATTTTGTGACAATCAATCTGCAATATCATAACAACAAGAGCTCATAAAGATTAGGTTCCTTGTTGTGAAAGAAAGAGTTCAGAGTGGTAAAGTCTCTATAAAGCATATTGGAACAAACTCCATGGTTGCGGATCCACTTACTAAAAGTTTGCCGCCCAAGGTTTTTCATGAGCATGTTGCTCATATGGGTGTTGTATCATTTGATGATATGCTACTTTAGTGGGAGTTTGTATTTGGTTTAAGGTTCACTCTGTTTTGGTATTTTTGGTATTTTGGTGATCTCATAAGGTTGGACCAGTTGAAAATAGGCATGTTCAGATCAAATTACATGTAATTTTCATGCTACACATCCACACTTGATCTATGTCATTTAATTATGTTGGTGTATGTGACAATGGAAGGTTTAGTTACGCTCAACGTGACGAAAATCGCCTTGATCCTATATTGACATTGATTAATGGACGAGATTGTTATTTTGGAATAATGACATATATTTGAGCTCATAAAGTTATACAATTATTTTGTGTATATATTCAGTCCAAGTGGGAGATTGTTAGAAATTGGACATAAATATATACACGAATCAGGAATTGTATTATATGTTATTATATAAGGTTGGCTAAATTAAATTGATCTACTAAAGTTAAGGGTTATGAGCCATAAATTAAGGTGTGGAATTGATGTGACAAGTGTGGAATTCAATGTGTAGATACCTTTTCATAATTTCTCTTTTGTGATGGGTGGAATTGAAATTATGAAACTAAGGCATATAAATAAGGAGGTTATGGTCCCTGAATCAATAAGCAGTTTTCATTCTGGTATCCCATTGTCCAGAATTCAGGTTTTGGAAAACTCTTCTTAGATTCAGAAGATCAAAAACCTAAGGTGATCAAGACTACTCCAGTTTCTCTTATGGCTTAAGGTATGCTTCCGCTATCTAATTTATTTACTTGATGATTTGATATGAAGAGGATCCAAGTTTATACAGTTTATTTCTAACATTGTATTCTTCAGATTTTTCATATTTATTTTTACCATGTTCGATTAGTAAAGATCAATTCTATTCCAAGTAAATAACAGGAGACATGAAGTTGCAAGTATTAATTTCTAGTTGGAAGTGTGCATGAGTGAAGAAGGGGGATCAATTTATAGTACTGCTCCTACCATTATTTTTCATGTACTTTGTTTGAGAAAGATTCATTTTGGAGAACCATTTCTATACCTCTGAGGCTCTGACAAACTAAAAATCCAGATGCGTGGTGATCCTACATCCATCATTCATTTCCCAACCAATTCAAGATAACCCATTGATTACATCAATAAAAGATGGCGATGAGAAGTGAAATATATAAATTCCTCACTTGTACTCCACATATTTTCTCATTTACATGAGAATGTAGTTAGTTCAATGCTCATCAATGGAACTTGAATTTCTTGTCAGAATAACAGCTCCCAGATAACTTTGAATTAAATAAATTCTAAAAACTGTAACTGCATTTTGATCAACTTCAACTGTTCATGATCAATTCCATGCAGGACGTGTTTTACTACAGTATATTGTGCTTCTTGCAGCTTTTATTTCTAAATTACAATATGCATAACTACTTGTAAAAAGAATGAAGAAGCTCTACGGCTTGCAATCTCCCTCTAGCTAATGGGTTTTAATGTTTATATCATCTTTTAATTGTATATATATACATTAATGTTCTTTAACAAATGTAAATATATTAACTATATAGTAAATGTATCCTCGACTTTCATTACAAGATGACTATATAGAAGATCTGACAACAAAAACTTTAATTATATAAAGTGTACAATATTTTGTAACTCCTCGTATATAATTAGATATTGGAATAATAATATAATATATCCGATCACCAGGAAAACCTTAGTAATAAAATATATACACATGGCATTATATCTCTTCTTGTAACTCCTTAAATACATATATATTAGCATAATTTCAATATAACTTTTTAACAAATAATACTCATGTTAATGTAGATATCACTGCACCTTTTCTCAACTAGATTAAAAGTTTCTTGGGGAAAATAACTAGATTTAAAATAGGATGCTTCCCAAAAGAAAAATCTACAGAGAACTATTATGAAAGAAAAATCCAAGAAGGAATTGACCGATGCAAGGTAATCCTAACAAGATCCAAATTGTTCAGAAAAGGTACAAGCTAACATACGAATGTACCATATATTTGCTTGCAACTTTTGTTTTCATTGATCATGGATGTGACATAAAGATTATAAAATCTGTAACTCGGAGTTTTATAGTTACAAACCGATCAATTCAGCCATCGGTTCAAGTCGAGTTAGTTTCATGATTTGCGTGCTGAGCCGAGGTCAACCGTGCATTATAAGTGATAAAGGTTAAGTGTACCTGAGTATATGATGATAACGCCAAAACAAATGATGAGAAATGAGTTATCAAAGTACATGAAAGTATCAATTTATTTTTTTTATATATTTGATCGTAAAATTATTTTAAGACGAATAATACATTAGGATACGTTATATATCAGTTTGAGTAGGTTATTCATTATAGAACATGTCATTTTGATGTTATGGAGTGTATTATATTTGATGGGATTTTTTCATTTTTTCTGGATTTTTTAAATTTATTAGGAGTTAGTTATTATTTTTGACTTGTGTCGGAGTCGAGTCAATTTTTATAACAAAATCGCCACCCAAAATCCTCCCCGACGCTTTCTTCCCATCCTCACCAACGATGCCTCCTCCAACAGCCGCTTGGCACCGATCGACGCCACCGAGCTCCGCCGAAGCATCTCCGTGCTGTCCCCACCATCCCAGCCACCACTCGGCCTCCACAACTCCCCGATGCCACACCCTTGCGCCATGCTCTTGACAGCGATTCAGCCACCTGCCACACCGCTCTGCTGACGCTGTGCCACCGTCACCTTCCCCTTCTACCCAGACATCTTTCCCCTTCCCCATGCGCCACTGCTGAGACTGGCCAAGGCCGATCGGGCAAGCCAACTGAACCCAGGAGACTTATGGTCATTGCCAACAACCATCGCTAGCGCCATCACCCTCACCATCACTATGGTTGTGTCGAGCTCGCTGAGCTAGTGCCGACCCACAACCCTAATCTCCTCGCCGAAAAAGTCGTCGAAAAATCACTGGACAGCCGCCAGAAAACCGGATTTGCTGAAATTTGCCAAAAATTGCAGAATTTTCTCTGAATTCATCGAGCCAAACCGGATCAAACTTCGGATGCCGTCTGGTGCCAAATTTGAGTTCCAAACTACACGACAAACCCTAGTCACTGCCGATTGCCGACGACGTGAGGTATAATTAACTCCATCCTAATTATTTAAAATTGATAATTATTAGCACCATATGCTAGGATTGGATTGATTGACATAGTAAATTATTTTTGAATGTAAATAAAATGAATTTGTGTGATTTGAATGATATAAAATAAATGCTTATGAGCATGATATAAAATGTATGAATACATCATAACAGCTGTTAGCTTTTAGTTTTGATGTATAAGTACGGAGTAGGAGTTCGCCGCCTAGGCGCTTGGACACGATTGAAGCTTCTAACAGGTCTATTTAGGACTCGCTTGTGGTTTGACTCTCTCACTCTATCATGATTTATTTTAATAGGTAAACAAACATGTCGAGTGGTGAATTTATCATATCCCACTCTACGCGGGCTATTTAGTCGTACGGATATCTAGATTAATAATCCTTGAAGATAAGATCCCTCGAGTTTGTTTTAGAAAACTCAGATCTAAATCATGATGCCTTCGGGCCTACTATATTACAATCCATACCCAAACCTTTGTATATATACTTTTGTCGGTTTTCTAGTGAGATGTGAGACAAGGGAAAGTTGACTCACGAGCACTAAAAGTGGTTGCACGTGTCAGTCAAAGCGAGTTCTAGATTGGTGAC
>JAURVB010014085.1:0-10915 GCA_033002965.1 Piper betle | reverse complement strand
GAGTGTGGAGAAGTAGGGGAAAAGGCAGAAATATGCTTATAATAAGGGACACTCTGAACCTTGCAAATAAGGGAGAGACCTCTGCTTGTGTTAAATAGCCTGGACTCTATCTTTTATCTGGCAACACGGCAATGGAAGCATCTCGCAAAGAAATATCACACGGCAATGGACGCATCTCGCAAAGACTGGGCACCTAGTTCATCGTCACCTAGACTCAAGGCATCTGCTTCCGATTCGATCCTCCACCAGGCTGGGAGGCATCTACCTTGTCCCGATCACAGGGGGCAAGGTATTTTTCTTTTCTTTTCCTTTCGGTAAAGAATGAAATATTATTCCTTGTCCCGATCACCAGCCTTGCACCAGCTCCTACTAAGTTTTTTAACCGTCGAAGGGTAATATTACAACAATTAAACAGTAGCTAACAGTCTCTCAAAAACACTACTGTGTTCTCATCGAAGAAGAAAGGGAAAATAACAAAAAATCAACTCATGTCAATCTATCCCATTGGTTAAATATATAGTCATAATAATCAAAATAAAGAAATATTAATCTATCCTATTTATAGATAAAAAATTTTACAATTCAACAACTTCAATTAGTATGTATATATATCGGTCATAACAAAAAAAGAGGACCCATATATAAGGAAAGATGAAGAAAAGACTTTGGAGAAAATAAGGGAGAGACTTCTGCTTGTGTTATGTAGCCTGGACTCTATCTTTTATTTGGCAATGGAAGCGGGCCAGAAATGAAGTGTGCTCAGCGGGGAAATACCCAACGGCACTGGACACGTTAAAGGCGCAAAGACTGGGCGCCTACTTTTTTACGTGACTTTTCATGGCATCTACATGTCGAATTATTGCAAAACAACACGGCAATGGAAAGAAAGATTCGTTGTATTTGCAAAACGACAACTCATACTTGATTGATTAGTAAAATTGTGTGACAGCTAATATTACATCTAACCCTATTTGTCCATCTAAGGATAATATTACAACAATTAAACCGTAACTAATAGTCTTTCAAAATAATTACTGAGTTGTCATGTTATACAGCAACACAGCAACGGAAGCGAGCCAGAAATGAAGTCTTAGCTGAAAGGCATGGCAATGGACGCATTAAAGTCGCGAAGACTGGGCACCTACTTTTCGCGTGACTTTTCAAGGCATCTACTTCTCAAATTATTGCAAAACGACAACTCGTGTTTGATTGATTAGTAAAATTGCCTGACAGCTTCAATTTAACAATTATACAGTAAACAATTACTTACTGTGTTCTCGTCTAAGAATAAAGGGAAAATAACCGTTAAAACTTCAAAAGATGATAATAAATTTATTTAATTACCAACAAATACAACGATTATGAAATTATTTATTTTTATTTTTTACCTTAATAATTTTGTCTTGTTTGGGATTTCAACGTAAAATTTGGACAATTAGCTAACACATTTTCTATTTGAAAAAAAATAGACCGTATTTACTACCAAAAAAGATAAATTAGATGTTATTTCTCAAAAATTATATATGTCCTATTTTCTTTTATCTTGATATAGCTGGCTTTGATGATAGGGGATTTTTAAAGGAGCCTTATTAACTAATACACCAAACTTATGTCCGTCAAAATGAAGAGGGAAAGTTACTTGTCGAGAGCATACAGAGTAGCCAAATGATGTGATCTGGGGATCACTGCTAACTGCTTGCAGGATCCACGACAATATTAATATTGCAGCTCTTGCTGCTAACAGAGTGATTGAATTGGCTTCAGACAAAGCTGGTTCACAAGTCTCTTTCAAATGTATTTGCCTCTGCAAGGCAATGGGCAGATGTAGTCAAAGTGAGGCTCAACATGTTTAACAATGACATCCAAAAACTTCCAGGATCAAGCTCAATCCAGGTGAATGGATCAATACACGAGTTCACTTCTGGTGATGATTATCATCCTCAAATGAACCAAATAGCTGCTATGCTGGAAGAGATAGATCAGAAGCTTAAGAATTGCAATTTTAAGGGGCAATTGCAATGTGCAAGTAATGCATCAAAAGATGATTGAGGAGGTTTTTGGAGTGAACGTGCCAATTGCATTACTGTCTGAGGAAGCCGCAATATACTCAAGCATGCTACCCTCAAGAATTAATCTCTCAATTCTTTCTCGTTAAACATAAGAAATATTTTGTGAAAATAAGACTTCGCGAAAGAGGTTTACACTAAAGTATATAATTTTTACGCTTAATCACAGTTTACGATGATAGTATTCATCTACTTGTACAAAAAAACCTGTACGAGTACAATCTCATGATACATCATGATGTCTTACAAAAAAATCAACCCAGTAAAACCTATCAACATATTTAGACTCCAAACATTGGATCTCAATTGATACCATTCAACAAGATGACAAAAGTAAAAATCTTTTAGCCCCACATTTGGAGACTTTTGACACGCTGGTTTGTATTTAGACTACTCAAGAGACTTTCAGTTCTGTTTTTAACTGCTTGTAATCCACCTTGACTAACTGCTCAGTCACGAAACGGACCCTCTGTCTGTACATACATAAAATGTGTGACATTTCAAAAAACATAAAACAAAGAACAGTCAACCGTCCACCCTCCTTGTATAGCCGGCGGTTATATCCATATTGCCGGCTTTGTCGTAGCTTCACAGCTTCTACTCCAATCTGGTTTGGTCAGAATAACTGGGTTTTAAGCTCTACATTAATCCAATTCCTTACAAGTTTTGTTGGGTGTGTAGAATTTTTTGGCCATGTTAGTAATGTCTTCATGTTCTGATCATACAAGAGTCGTCCTTCTCATGACCCACCTCTTTAACTGTAAGCTCATACTACTGTTTCTTGTTCTTCTCCATGATGATATTTATGTATCAAAGTCCTGGAAGGGTTTCATTTCCTGTTTTGTGGAGCTTATGCTGCTTTGTTATTGATTTTTTACATATGTGGGCATTGTTCTTCCTTTGTAATTGACTTTGAGTTATCTTGCTGGCGATGATTTTGCAAGCTTCATTTGCATTCAGGTTATGATGCTTTCCCATTTATACTGATGCTAAGTGTATTGCTAATGAATAATAGATGATTGATCAATTACTTACATATAAAAAATGTTGCATTTATAAATGAAGAAATTGTGAATCTTGTCTTGGTTTCTGAATCTAAATTAACCACTGATTGTTAGTGATTATGTTCAGGATAAACTCAAGGTTGCTTGGATTTAATCAATCCTGCTTCAATATAAAATCAGGAACCAAATCAAGTCCTGAGTGAATCAAATCAGAATTTGTTGTGCTACTTGGTTTTAGTAAGGTTGAGATACAACATGGCTGGAAACTTCAAGTTTTCCATGGAGGGCAAGGACATGGTCAAATTCCTAACATTAACCATAGAAAATTTTGTACAAGACCGTCTGATCAATAAGGAGGAGAGGCTCCGGCACAAGGAGCAATGCGCTGAGAAGCTAGCCGCAGAGGATGGTGGTGGCAACCAAGGAGGATCAGAGGTTCGGTATGCTGATCAGGCAGTGCTGGCCAATTTGGACTGGGGGATTGAGGCCATGGAGGAGGCCATCAACACCTCCAACTTGGAGACCAAGATGGCCAGGCTAGACCATGCTGAGAGAATGTTACAGGTCTGTGCAATGTTGGATTCCAAGCAAAAAACTGCAGGAGTCCCCAATTTCTACCTCTCAGCTTGGTCTCACCTAAACCTTGCATATCTATGGAAGCTCAAGAACAATACCCACAAGTGTGTCTTTCACATTCTTGAGATGTTCATTGTTGATCCATTCTTCTCTAGAGTTGATTTTGCACCTGAGTTGTGGCAAGCCCTCTTTCTGCCCCACTTGAGCTCCATTGTTGGATGGTACACTGAGGAAAGGCAGAGAATTGTGATGGATGTTATGCCTGATTCAATTGATCTTTCCATGACTTCTGACTTTGATCAGTTCTTCAATGAGTCTTTGATCTTCTCCATGAGGCCCGACCAGGCCGAAAAGTTGCACAAGCTGGAGAAGCGCTATGGGGAGTCTTTGGATGAGAACACTAGGCTATATGCCAAGTACTTCAAGGAATGTGTGAATTATGACACTGCTACTAGCAAGAAGGGAATGCCAATGCTGCCAATAGCAGGGCCACCAATGACGCCGCTTCGCGAGGTGAGTCAATCGATCCCAAATTATGTTAAATTCGGGTCCATCTTGCCGCAGAGTGCTGGTTTCTCTCCAATATTGAGCAATGGAAATGAAGAAGGTGCCATAAGCAGCTATTTTCTAAAAAATCTTAGCTAATTTTTGTCAATGTTTACGAGAATCTTCTTTAATGTCCTTATTAAAAAGGTTTTTTGGACAAATAATTAAGTTGACAAATTTTGCTGTGGTGCATAATTTGGTTTTTTCTTTCCATTTCTTTTGGTTCTTCAAAAACCAGGGAGCATATGGATGCTTCTGAATCCAAGCAGCTGATTGAAGATTCTAATAAGGTATTACCACTTGTTTTGTTTCTGTAACATTTTCATTTATTGTTTTGCTTTTTGCATAAAAATGCGACATTAGTTTTTTGTTGATACAACTAGGTGACCATAAATAAAGGAAACGAAGATGAAGAAGATTTTGATTTTGGCCATATGAATATAAACACAAAATCCAAATCTTATGGAAGAGTTAAAGATAATATTGCAGAGAACAGACATTCACCGGACAAAGAGTCTCCTTATTCACCTAGTGTCTTCTCACCTTTAGATTCTCCACAGACATCCATCTCCAAATAATACATTGCCAGATACGGTGAGCACCAATGCAAGGGAACCAAAGCCAGTTTTGAGACTCCGCTGTAAGTGCTTTTTGAATACTGTTGTGCCCACTTCATTGCCAGGATCACCACTATTGCACAATGATATCAACTCCTATCAACTATTACATTTTTGTGTCCTCTTAAATTCTCTTGTAGTGTAGATTATAAGGTTGAAACAGGGATCCAGACATTATTTATGTTTGATATTGTGTTATCTTAGCAGGATGTTCACAGGAATTACAGAAGTAGCAAAATGCTTGGCCAGCGTTTAAGCTTTAATAAAAACAACAAAGTCTCTGTAATGGATAGGTGACCACCACAACAATATTGAAGTTTCATTCTGTTTTTATTTCCATACTGTGGATGTTCTGGATATAGCATCCAAGTGACATTATTTTCATATTATAACATGAATTTTTTATGTTCCTTTGTGGATAATCTCTGTAATATCATTCTCATAGGAACTTGTTACTTTGTCTTTACTTGGATTTCATATCACAGATTTAACATAAGATCAGTTAATTGGTGATGTCCAAGACGAAATTCGTTTCAATCAAGGACTCTTCCACTGACAATGTGGTGAAATCTGCATCCTGTGAATGAGCAATAAATACCAAAAAAATAGAAACCCATAATAAATTACAAAATGCATGAGCAAAATGCTTCGGTGTTGAAGACTTTGGCTGGCTGAAATAACTTGGCGCAATATTAGGCAATGGTAGTCCCTGGTGTATGGAAGATGGCAGCTAGATGAGCAAAGGAGTGGGTGGTGCAATCCCCTTGGTCAAACCTCTTTTTCAATTGGGATATAAAGAGGTTTGGACTTCACCCATTTTGGGTGCCCAAACTTCTCAAGGCACGTCAAGCAAGAAATTCAATCACTGGAGTACCATGCACAAGCTGCCACTGCAACTTGAAAAGTTGAAATCTACAGCAACAGGAAAAGAGAAGAATTTAATTTGATTGGAGGTGTAGTCATTGGAATTGGGTTGTTACAAATAGAAGAACAACAGACACCAAGTGAAAGAGAACAAAGAAAAGCAAGAGTATAATGCTTCTCATGGAATCGAAAAAGAAACATAAAAAAATATTCAAGGATTTTGTGGAGTGAAAGACGATTCAAATTAAAATTTCATATACTAGTGAGTAGTGACAAAATAAAAACCTATATTCAGTTTTCAGCTATCATATTCCATTAGTGTGAAATCAAAAACAAGCAACCATTATTACGGCCACCCATTGTAAATGAGAAGGAAAGAAGTCAACATCAAGAACATACTGCATATCCAAAATGATTGCAGGAAAAAGGGTCCTCCACGATACAAAGCAACACTTTCCCTAGTCCATCAGAAAACAACTTCTTGCCACCTCTGAGATCTTAGCACTTGAATCAAAACCATCTGCAACTTGTAGTGGAATAATAAAAATTTAAATTACTAATTACCAAAGTTTATCAACTAGTAGTGGAACAAATTTAAATTTAAATTAACACTGAACCTGAAGTACATATCAACTTTATATTTTTAGCCATAGTCATTATTTCACCAAACAGAGAACTACAGTATGAAATTGTAAAAAAATAATGAACAAAGAAAGGGTTACGCTCCTTCAAAAACAACATATTAAGTTCAAAAAATGGAGAAAAGGAAATTTGCATGATGGACACTGACATATACAAATAGTAAACATTTTGGTGTTTTTTATAACACTTACTACAAACAAACTGATAAGCATACATTTTTTGCTCTAGAGAAGTAAGTAAACATAAATTGCCCACACTAAAACTCACCAAGTACTCTACGAACAGTCCAAAACAAAAATTGCAAGAAGAAATATACTAACAGCATAAGTTGCAAATTGCAATATCCCATAAATATAAAGATTAAACCCAAATTGTCACTTACAAGAATGAACAATGATCTGTCTGATGCACTTCAGCAAGCATTGCCGCTCAAGGTAATAGTGAAGCAGAACCTATCAACAAAAAAGAGAAGCAGAATTCAAGGTCAGCTGTTCCCTATAAAAAACACCTAAAATTGCAATATTAAATTGATCACACTGGTTCCATAAATAACTTTGCAAAAAGAAAAAATTTTGGCAGCATTTTCATGCCAAACAGGTAGATCATTGATCTCATTGCTGAAAGAAACAAGGCTTTCTTCCTAACACTGCTCTAATCAAATTTCCCAAAGACTGACACAATATATAGTCAAGTAACTGCCATGGTTGCAAGCAATGATAGTCAATGTTTTAGAAATAGAAGTTCTAGAAGGGTAGCGGCTATCTGTTGGTGAACATTTTCATTTTTACCATTGTAATTCACATTTATTGCCTGCTTTCAGAGGTCTCTACTATGTGATTTGTGTATTTAACATAAGCAAATGATTCAGCATGTCAGCTAAAAGCACAAAGAGGAGGAGCCTGTCAGGATGCCACGAGGCCTTGTATCCCAGTGGACGAGAACCTGTCGTTTAGGAGTCACCAACTTGACCAAACTCGAACATTTAATGTAATTATTGAGCTAAACAAAGATTATCCTCCACTGATGAGCAGAGACCAACTTACTCGATGTGGAAGGTTCTCAAATTTAAACTCGTGAGGCATATTGTTCCGCTCCACATATCTGCTCACAACAATGTAGGACTGTACTTCATCCAGCAGCTGACACATTGGAGAAAATAAAATTTTAATTTGCAATAAAAACAATCATTCTTGTAAATAAGGGGGAAAAAGGTGAGCTACACCTCATATAGCTTATATGACCTGCACCTCGATTTGAACCTTTTTAGTGGGCCCCTAGCATATAATGAGGTTTAGTTTGTATCATTTATCTATGTGAATTTTGAGTAGTGGGCCCACTAAATTGCTCCAAATAAAGGTTGTAGCTCATGTAATATATATGAGCTGTAGCTCATGTATATAAGGCTCTGAAAATAATTAACCAATAACAGAAGCAAGCAAGCATGCAACTGGAACATCATGACAATGTATTTAAACATACTCCACAGTGCATACAGCATCTAAACATGTGGGTTATAACATTTTTCACGTTTTTCGTGCCTTCTACTAATGAGTGACTCCTATCACTAAGCATGCAGGTTATAACGTTTCTGTACCTTGTACTCCCCATGGCTTCTACAAAATTGCTTCAAAATATGTAGGTTGTAGACCTTTTTTAGCTTTTAGCTTTGTAGACTTGTTCTACAAATTCCACACTAAGCAAGAAGGCTACAAAGCGCAAAACATCTATGACCAATATTTGATGAAGAATTTGAACATAATTCTTTATAACCTATGTTCCCATACAACATAAGCTGGCAATCAAGAACCAAAATCGAATTATCTTGGCTCACCGCAATGCGGCTGAGCTGCAGCACCAATTCCTTCAGCTCAGGCCGCACCTCGATCCAGCCTCGCCCTCAAACCGACAGACTCCGACCCTCCAAAGCCGACCTCGACGCCTGGTTCACGGAGACTTGAACATAGTGACCGACTTCAAGAGCCACGCACTCGTGCCGATCCAGCACTATCAACCTGTAAAAACCGTCAAACTCGACATACATTGCAAATGCCACAGATAAACTACGAAACAATGCACGAATCGAAGGTTTCTTAAAAAATCAGCTAAATCGGTCTTCATGCGAATCTGTCCAGTGAATTGGCCAATTTGAGTTACATTCTGCCCGATTCGAGTGGATTCTAGAAATTGGCCTAAGATTGCGCCAGAATGCTTCGGACGGCAGTGATTACAACAGATAGCTTTAACAAGCCTCAATTTTGTACATCCAAATGCTTCTCATTGCAAAATCAAAATTCAATTTCATTTCTCGTCAAAATAAAAAGTACAAAATAAAAATTCAATTTTGTACATGTACCAATTCGCGTCAAGAGCGGCCCAAGCTTCTGATTGTAATTTTCATCTAACTCAATGAGTTATCTTTTCAACTGCAGAGTTTTTCTATTATCCAATGTACTAACCCCAAATACCGGTTGAAGGTTATTGCATGCTAGGTATCTATCTATCTTATTTCAAAGATAAGTAGCTCCAGTAGATCACAAAAATAAAAGGTTGATGCACAGAAAACTTGCTATTGAACTAAAAATATTTTCAATAACAATCAAACTTCTCTAAAAGGAAGCTATACAACAAAAAAAAAATCTGCATTTCCCATTTCTATCCTTGCCATGATGAATTGAGGATCCAAACTGGAGCTTTAGTTTTCATTGCAGGAAACTAATTAGAGGGTGATCCAAGTGGAAACCAAGTACTTGAAATCAAAAAATCCTTTAGAATCACATCCATTGTAGAAATGGCGATGTTGCAATATTCAACAGCCTCGGTAAGGTAACATAGAGTGGGTAATATACCCAAAGATGCAGAAGAAATATCAGATAAGACATTTGCTCCAACCAATTCAGACTTCGTCTGTATATCTGACTTTAAACAGTAATCAAATGACGTCAGAAGTAGAGATAGCAAGAGTTTTATTGTCTCCTTGAGTTCTGGAGTGCAGGGCTTCACATCATCTAACACTCTCATAACACTACCCGAAGCTTTTATGACATCCACAAAAATAGGAACACAAAGATGTTTACTGGGTTGTGAAGAATCACATCAAGATAAATAGCTTGCAAAAACCAGCAGCAGTTCTGCTTGAGCATTAAGATATTTCAGAACATGGTCCAACAAGTCAAGCGGAAGAATTAACAGTTCAGATGCAACTGGCAAGTTTTTCAAAAGAAGATTTATCCTTCATAACTTGACCTAGGGAAAGAAATACAAACTTCAATCAGATAGAAAACCTACCAAAGAAACAGATAAAACAGAATTAAGAGCTTTCAGTGCAGAATGCTTGGAGTCCATACAAAATAGCATGTTGTTAGCATTAGAGATGTGCATCAACGTGTTTAGAAGTTTCCAATTTAGAACTAATTTGGGATTTGAGTTGGGCTCACTATCCTTTTAAAAAGCCCATTATTAATTAAAGCGTAATGCACGTACATCAATAACCACCCTCCCTTGCATACCAAAGCCTAAACATATATTTGTGATCTGTGGATAAAATTCAGAAAAAAAACCAAAAAATAATAATAATCACCGGTGAATACAATTCCAACATATGTGATTTGATTGAATAGACATTTTGGATAATTTTGCTCCAGAATTACAATCTATTCTTCGCATCAATCAAAAGTTATTGTGCAGATTCATTCCAAATAAGTAGTAATGAAAATAAGAAACCCAAAATTGAATGACATCCGAAAATTCATACAGGCATTCAAGGGGCATTCAAGTTTTGAACTTCTCTGCTAATTGATTTCGATGCGAGGGATGTGGGCGATCCTGGGCCAGAGGCCGCCTCCCACCTGGCAGCTCTCATGTAGCTCGGGGGAGCACTCGCAGATTTCCAGTGTCTGCAAATTGGTCAGTTGCGTCATCCCCTCGGGGAGAATCCTCAGATTTTCGCAGCCAACAATTCTTAGAGATTGGAGGGCGGCAGAGGAAGCTGATCAGCTGTTAGCTCTGAGTCATCATCCGATTTCCAAATGCTGGAGTGATGGGAGGGTACCGGTGGGGCAATCCGCAAGCAGCTTCCCTGTTGACACTCCCCATAGTTCTAAGCTTTGGATGGATGGCGGGAGGAATTGCAAGGAACGCAACATGGGGCATTCCCTAATGCGAAGTGTTTGGAGGGCGGTGGTGAAGATGGGAGGCACCCCTTCCAACTTGGGGCAATCTATCCAACCTCAACTCCCTTAGACGAGGCAATATGGTAGCATCTGCGTTGGCAGCTTTATTCACCGGTACTACTGATGATGGTGACGGTGATGATGTTGATAAGGGCGGAGCCCACCGCTCCCAGCTATCCATTCCCGTCAAATTAAAGGGATTTCAATTGTGGGAAGGCGATAACGGATGTTCCCCCTTTATCGTCCCCAAGGCCAAGGTGGAGGAACTCTTCCCCTACTTTCTTCACCCCCGACAATCCGACAATCCAAAGGTTCTCGAGGCAAGGCAGCTGGCCAAGAGGCGGAAGTTGGGTCCAGTTAATGCACTTCCAAAGCTCCAGTGTTCTGAGGAGGGGCCAAGCGCTCCCATCACCCATCCAACTTGGAAATGC
>JAURVB010014084.1:0-20044 GCA_033002965.1 Piper betle | reverse complement strand
ACTTGAGTCAGAAACAAGATGAAACAAAGATCACATTTTATGATACTAAATGCATGAGATATTACAGATCTAACATAAACAGGTCATAGATAGTGATGGTCATGAACATACTAGAATGTACAAGCCATAACTCTTTCCACACATACAGGAAATGCATGTAACAAAGCTTAAATAAAACTAGAGAGACTAAATACAATCTAGAGCAAGCCAAATACCACGAACAAGCAAGGAAAACAAACACAAACACAAACAAAAGGGAGGAAAAACAAGGAAAAACACATACCACTAAGGAGGAGAAGATCCAAGCCAAGGGGAAGCTTCTGAAGCCCTAGGTGGATGGTTGAGAGCCCCAACAGTGGAGGAAACAAGGAAGGGAGAATGGAGGTCTGGAAGGAAGGGGGAGGAAGGAGGGAGAAGAAGGAAAGGATGGAAGAAAGGGAGGGAAGAGGGTTTAAAAAGAGAGGGAAAACAGGCGCCAAGTCAACACAAAGGTGGGGCCCACCTGTCATGACGTGATAAGTTGCAACGCAAAGGCACTTGAATTCCTAGAGCAAAAGCGCCAAGAAAGTGCAAAGGTGGAGCCAGGAATTGAACCCTAATTCGGCTATGTGCTGGCGTAAGGGCGTTGTACTGCCGTTGTGCCCGGCCTTTTAGCTAATAATTAAGGTTTTACACAACCGAACGTACCAAACAAACAGGCACAGGCAAGACATGCAACTAGACACGCTAGGACACGGTCCTAAGGTCTATCTACAACACTAAACACATAAAACTCTAAACACATAAGTGGAAAAACGGGACCACATAGTGTCTAAATGAGTGTGGCTAATGCCACTTGACTAGTGTCCGGTTAACAATATCATACCTTATAATATATTACCGATTAATAATACTGGTCACATATTACTTGGCTCAGTTCACAAACAAACTAACACAAAACCAACGGGTAAAAGGCCTGAGTTTTACAACTACTAAGGCATGAATAGGGCTAGAGGATACGCTAAGGATGCATTGACACTACTCTAGCGTGACATACGGCCATAGGCTAGACTTAGTTCAAACTTGGACTCATAATTTTGATTAAAACTCGAATGAAAAATACGCTTTAGAATTGATAGTTGGAAGAATTATAGACATAATTATAAATATGGCTAGCTTGAATTAAAGAGCTTTGATTCGGCTAAACTTGATGATCAAACTAAAAGCATTTGAATTTGATGCTAATCATGCACTTAATATGTTGTATATGTGTGCATTTTGTCTGCAATTGGGATGAGGTAAAGATGTATAAATCATTTAGAAATGGATTTAAATTGGAAGTCACTAAAAAATCTCAAATTATGTAAAACCTTACCCATCATCTCTATGTTTTTACGGCTAGTTTAACTTTGGTTCAACTCGTTTAGTGTTCGATTAGTCCGATCCGATCATGTTGACGTTAAGTGAGTCCATGTGTGTTGTTGTGGACTTGGCCTTATTGGTGACATAGTTTGACTAAAAAACAAAGTATGTTACATGAGTATATGTTTGAGAGAAGGTTATAAATGGTCATTTGATTTAGTGATCATTTAAAATTAAAGAAACAAAAATAGTAAACAAATTATTCATTGTATAAAAAAAGGGTACAAATTTCAATTAATTAATTGAGACTAATTTAACTATAAATTAATGGCAACCTAATTCATAGTAAACCACTTTACTATAACCATGTTTTAATGATTAATGAAAAATTATTTAGTCATTTTACATGAAATTAAAAAAAACTCATCCTTACTTGAACACTAAATTTGAAATTTTTAGTTGTCAAAATTAATTTCACTTTTGATAAAATTATTTAATTATTTTTTTATTATTTTATTATTTTTCTAGTTTGTTTGTAATACTCAAAGAGGCAGAGATATATCCATGCAAGGCATGCACCCACATTGGACGTGCACCGCCATTGATCAAGAGAAGTAGTAGCAGAGGTATAGCTAGCAGCCATGGCGGCCACCCTCTCCCAACCCCTTCTCCCCATCTTCCCCTCCCACCCAACACCCCACTGCACCTCTCCCCCACTCGTCGTTCCCAATCGCAACGACGCGGCTCGGCGTCTGCAGATGTGCAGAGGCGTGCAAGACCTCAAGCTCGTCCATGGCCAAATGTTGAAGAACGGGCTCGCCCGCGACCCCGCCGCCGTCTGCAAGCTTGTTTCCGCCTGCGCCGAGATGGGCAGCGAGGAAAGCTTGGGTCTTGCGCGAAAAGTGCTCGAGGTTTCGATGGGAGCAAGGCTTCATGTTAGCTTGTTTGCTTGGAATTCGGTTATCAGAGGATACACCTTTGCGGGCATGGGGGAAGAAGCTTTCCTGCTCTACGTTCAGATGTTGGTTCGTGGAGTTTCGCCGGATCGGTTTACGTTTCCTTTTGTTGTCAATGCTTGCGCAAAGATCGCTGCTTTGAGAGCTGGTGAGCAGGTTCATGGCTCTCTGATCAAGATGGCGTGGGAGCTTGATGTGTATCTTTCCAACTCTTTGGTTCATTTCTACTGTGAATGCGGGGAGATGGGCTCTGCTAGGGAGGTGTTTGACAAAATGTCTGAGAGAAATGTTGTGTCCTGGACTACGTTGATCAGTGGTCATACTCGGAGAGAGCAGCCTGGGAAAGCTATTGATCTGTTTGAGCAAATGAAGCTTGCTTGTTCCGAGGTGCCGAATTCGGTTACCATGTGCTCTGTGGTGTCTGCTTGTGCAAGGTTGGGGAAATTGGAAGCCGGTGAGAGGGCATTGAGGTATATACAAGATATGGGGATTGGTCTGACTCCTGTTTTGGTTAATTCCTTGGTTGATATGTTCATGAAATGCAGTGATGTTTCAAGAGCAGAACGATTTTTTGAAGAGTGTGGAGATAAGAACTTGGTTTTGTGGAACACAATGATGTCGAATTATGTGCGTAAGTTCATGCCGGAGAAGGGGATTGAGGTTTTTGGCAGAATGTGGCAGCATGGGGTGAAACCAGATAGGGTCACTCTTTTAGCTGCTATTGCTGCTTGCACGCAGTTGGGCCAATTGGGATTTGGAAGGCAATGTCATTGTTATGCCATTCGCCAAGGGATGACCACTTGGGATTCAGTCACCAATTCACTTATCGACTTGTACATGAAATGTGAGGAACAGGAAATTGCATTGAGAGTTTTTGAAGAAATGGGGGATAAGAATGTAGTTTCTTGGAACACTGTGGTAGCTGGCTTTGTCAGGAACCAATATCTGGTAGCTGCGTTAGAAGTTTTCAATTTGATGCCAGAAAAGGATCTGGTCTCTTGGAACACCATAATCAGTGCTTTAGCACAAGATAGTCAGTTTGAGGAAGCTATTAACCTGTTCAGAGAAATGCAAACCTCGGGTGTCAATCCTGATAAGGTGACAATGGTGGGTGTTACTTCTGCTTGTGGGTACTTAAGTTCTCTTGAACTATCAAGATGGGTGCATGCCTACATCAAGAAAAATGGAATTCACTGTGATCTCCAGCTTAGTACATCTCTTGTTGATATGTATGCAAGATGTGGGGATCTTGAGAGTTCAATGCAAGTATTTCAAGAAATGAAGCAAAAGGATTGTTCTGCATGGACAGCAGCGATTGGGGCAATGGCAATGGAAGGAAATGGTGCAAGGGCAATCAAATTTTACAATGAGATGGTTGAACAAGGGGTGGAGCCTGATGAGATTACATTTGTTGGACTGTTAACTGCTTGCAGTCACAGTGGTTTAGTTGAAGAAGGAAAAGAATTTTTTGAGTTGATGATCAGTAAATATAGTATCAATCCTCAACTAGTACATTATGGATGCATGGTGGACTTGCTAGGCAGAGCTGGTCTCATAGAAGAGGCAAAGTTACTTGTCGAGAGCATGCCAGAGAAGCCAAATGATGTGATCTGGGGGTCACTGCTAACTGCTTGCAGGATCCACAACAATATTGATATTGCAGTTCTTGCTGCTAACAGAATGATTGAATTGGCTCCAGACAAAGCTGGTTTGCAAGTCCTTCTTTCAAATATATTTGCCTCTGCAAGACAATGGGCAGATGTAGTCAAAGTGAGGCTCAACATGTTTAACAATGACATCCAAAAACTTCCAGGATCAAGCTTAATCCAGGTGAATGGATCCATACACGAGTTCACTGCTGGTGATGATTATCATCCTCAAATGAACCAAATAGCTCCTATGCTTGAAGAGATAGATCAGAAGCTTAAGAATGCAGGCTATCTCCCAGACTTGGCTAATGTGCTGCTTGATGTGGATGTAAAAGAGAAGCAGCATCTACTTAGCCGACACAGCGAGAAATTGGCAATGGCATACGGTCTCATCAGTACAGTTCGTGGAAATCCTCTGCGAATAATTAAGAATCTGCGGATGTGTACAGATTGCCATGCATTCGCAAAACTGGTGTCTGCTATATATGATCGAGAAATTGTGATTAGAGACAACAATCGGTTTCACTTTTTCCGGCAAGGAAAGTGCTCTTGCTTGGATTACTGGTGAAGGAGAAAGAGTGGTTGCTAAAAACTCAGGAATCTCTCAAGAGTTGGACATGTCAGGAGCAGCAATTCTTGATGTATGTTGAAGTTGCTGACTTGCAGCCAATATTTTGGATACTAGAAGACTCTCAGGATGGCTTAATTTGAAGTCCACCTAGTGTGGTAGGATCTTATGCATCCCAAGTCTCAAAATCCCATAACCAAACATATCTTCATGGAGGATAATTTTCATGCTTATTTGGGTGATCTATCCATGAGCAGGAGGATGAAGCAAATCAGGTAAAACTTAATGCAAAGGTTTATTGGGCAGCCATGCATTTATATACATCTGTTTGCAACAGAGCAAGGGACTCATTACTTGAAACTCTGGCAATGCTTATGCCTTGCTGGTCCCCAGCTCTGATGAAGGAATTATTTTCCTTGTATACGAGAAGAACTTATTCTCTATCCGGAAACTTGTTGAAGAACAACCCATTTGCTTGCAACGATTGCCTTGGCCTACAAGTGAAATAAAGGAAGCATTGTTTCTGAACAGAAAAGTCTCTGCTAATAACTCTGAAAATGCTCTTCATGCCTGGAGGGTCAGAGACAGCATGGCAGTGCACTTTGTAGTTTGTACATTTTAAGGGGCAATTGCAATGTGCAAGTAATGCATCAAAAGATGATTGAAGGGGTTTTTGGAGTGAACGTGCCAATTGCATTACTGTTACACAAGTCTGAGGAAGCCGCTATATACTCAAGCATGCTACCCTCAAGAATTAATCTCTCAATTCTTTCTCGTTAAACATAAGAAAT
Organism: Piper betle; assembly: GCA_033002965.1. Classification (NCBI taxonomy): domain Eukaryota; kingdom Viridiplantae; phylum Streptophyta; class Magnoliopsida; order Piperales; family Piperaceae; genus Piper; species Piper betle. The sequence goes on along the minus strand of JAURVB010014084.1, from coordinate 14,739 downwards.
ATTTTGTGAAAATAAGACTTCGCGAAAGAGGTTTACACTAAAGTATATAATTGTTACGCTTAATCACAGTTTACGATGATAGTATTCATCTACTTGTACAAAAAAACCTGTACAAGTACATTCTCATGATACATCATGATGTCTTACAAAAAAATCAACCCAGTAAAACCTATCAACAAATTTAGACTCCAAACATTGGATCTCAATTGATACCATTCAACAAGATGACAAAAGAAAATTAATCTTTTTTTAACCCCACATTTGGAGACTTTTGACAAGCTGGTTTCATATTTAGACCACGCAAGAGACTTTCAGTTTTGTTTTTTTGGCTGTCCTCTTCCTAATCCTACTTAATTAATCTAAACAACCTTGATTAACTACTCAATCACTGAAACGGACCCCTCTGTCTGTACATACATAAAATGTGTGACATTTCAAAAAACATAAAACAAAGAACAGTCCACCGTCCACCCTCCCTCTATAGCCAGCGGTTATATCCATATTGCCGGCTTTGTCGTAGCTTCACAGCTCTTACTGCAATCTGATTTGGTCAGAATAACTGGGTTTTACGCTCTAGATTAATCCAATTCTTTACAAGTTTTGTTGTGTGTGTAGAATTTTTTGGCCATGTTAGTAATGTCTTCATGTTCTGATCATACAAGAGTTGTCCTTCTCATGACCCACCTCTTTAACTGTAAGCTCATACTACTGTTTCTTGTTCTTCTCCATGATGATATTTATGTATCAAAGTCCTGCAAGGGTTTCATTTCCTGTTTTATGGAGCTTATGCTGATTTGTTATTGATTTTTTACATATGTGGGCATTGTTCTTCCTCTGTAATTGACTTTGTGTTATCTTGCTGGCAATGATTTTGCAAGCTTCATTTGCAGTCAGGTTATGATACTTTCCCATTTATACTGATGCTAAGAGTATTGCTAATGAATAATAGATGTTTGATCAATTACTTACATATAAAAATGTTGCATTTATAAATGAAGAAATTGTGAGTCTTGTCTTGGTTTTGATTCTAAATTCACCACTGATTGCTAGTGTTATCTTAGCAGGATGTTCACAGGAATTACAGAAGTAGTAAAATGCTTGGCCAGCGTTTAAGCTTTAATAAAAACAACAAAGTCTCTGTAATGGATAGGTGACCACCACAAGAATATTGAAGTTTCATTCTGTTTTTATTTCCATACAAGCCGATTGCAAAGCTGTTTACATTTTTAACTACAAGTCTACAATGCTATTAAGAGTGCCCTTGAAACAAAATTACATGCTAGTTGTTTGTTCTTTACCTGCAAAGTCTTGAAGATTGGGATGGATGTTGTATTTTGATATCCTTTCTTATTGGATGAACTATGCAGCCCTCTTAGTGAAAATGAAGAAGATATCAATCATAGTAACATTTCTCTCCCAACATCTGAAAAGAGCAATCCTCCAACAAGACACGCCCAAGGACTTTGTTTGTTCAATCACAAGCCAATTGTTCAATGATCCAGTTACTCTTGAAACAGGTCAAACATATGAGAGGAAAGCAATCCAAGAATGGTTGAAAAGAGGAAATACTACATGCCCGATCACCCGGCAAACTCTATCCACTGCCGTTCTTCCCAAAACAAACTATGTTTTGAAGAGGTTGATTGCATCCTGGAAAGAACAGCATCCTGATGTTGCTCAGGAATTTTCCTACTCAGAAACTCCTCTAACTTCTCCAAGTCCTCTTTCTTCACAAAGGCTGTCATCGGAATCAGCTTCTCCAAAGGTTCTTGGTACTGCTTTTACTCTTAGTGCAAAAGATAATTCTAACAAAACCAATTATGACAGTAAAAAATTTATGAGGATGGCAATCTCTACGTTCCCAACCAGTGTGATATCTCAAGCTGCTATTGAAAGCTGTCATAAATGGATTAAAGCCTTACACCTCTTGCCTTCGTACTTCTAAAAACCTGAAAGAATGTGAAACAGCAGTTATAACAATAGCAGGATGTGGAAGGACTCAAAAGCTGATCGAAGTGTTCATGTGTATCTTGCTGAAACAGACATTTTGAATGGTTTCGTAGATATATTATCAGCCTCTGACAATAGTGAGGTTCTGAGAGTTGCAGGTATATGTCATCTCTGAGCTAATATATTACGACGAATCTGTTAGAGGCATGCTCAATAGTATTGATTCGGACTTTGACTGCTTGCTTTCTCTTCTGAAAGATGGGTTGTCTGAGGCTTGTGTCCTTATTCACCAGCTAAGGCCAGAGTTCTCTCTGCTTTACTCACATAACATCATTCCTTCTCTTGTTCAAGTGATCTCAAATAAACATGAGGAGCCAGATGAGTTCACGTTAACGATAGAGCCAAAGGACGCTGCTATAGCGTTGCTGGACCAAATATTATCTGGTGGGGATGAGAAAAGTAGATCAGCAAACGCCTTAAGTGTCATTTCTGCCAATGGTCTTCCTTCCTTAATCAAATGCTTGGATCAGATTGAAAGGGTGGCATCTATTTTGCCCATACTCCTCAGCTGTATGCGTGCCAACAAGAATTGCAGGAATTTGATTGCCTTCAGATCTGAGCTGGGTCCTGTTCTTGAACTGTTTCATTCTGGAAGTGATGATGTTAAGAGTATTTGCATTGAGTTTTTATCTGAACTAGTGCACTTGAATCGGTAAGCTCTACATTTTTTTCTTAATCATAAAAGGCAATTCTGATATAGATCAAAGTTCATGTGCTTCATATTTTTAGGAGAACATTGTGCAATCAGATACTGAAGACTATTAAAGATGAAGGGGCATTTAGCACAATGCATTCATTTCTTGTACATCTACAAATGGCCTCTACAGAGCAACAGCCTATATTGGCTAGTCTTCTTCTACAACTTGACCTCTTGGTTTGTTACACAGAACACAACTGATTGATTTATTCTAATTTAATTCAGCATCAAGCAGAATTACTTATCTCAATCTGTCAATTACTAGGTCGAGCCCCGGAAGATGAGCATATACAGAGAAGAAGCAATTGAAACTATAATTGATGCACTTTGCCGAAAGGACTTCCCTATTGCCCAAGCCTCAGCTTTGAATGCTCTTGCTTCTCTACCAGGCAGATTGACTGCTTTAGGCAAGCCGGTAATGGAAGCACGGTTGCTCAAAGTTGCTGGAATTGATAAGCTATATGATGGTCTACTCAATTCTAATAAAATAGAAACGATGGATGCAGAGACCACGGTTTGTATCTATACCACCTCAGAACTCCTTTAAGAGGTTATACGCCACACTATTATTACTTCAACTGCAAATAATTGGCATGAATTTAATGTCTAGGAAGAAGAAGAGAGGGAAGCAAGTGCCTGGGAGAGAAGGGTAGCTTTTGTTCTTTGCAACCATGAACAAGGTTCCATATTTAAGGCATTGGAGGAATGTTTTAAGAGCAGCTCCTTGGATGTGGCAAGATCATGCCTTATCATTTTGACATGGCTAATGCATATGTTGAATGATCTTCCAGAAACTGGCATGAGAAATGTGGCTCGCAAATGCTTACTTGACCAATTTATGAATGTTCTTCAGTATTCTAGGAAACTGGAAGAAAAAGCTTTATCATTCCTTGCCATGAAAAGCTTCATTAATGATCCAGGTAAGAGCCTCTTTCCAAATGGTAGTTGTATAAATGACTTCCCAGAAATTTTGTTAAGATGGGTTTTGTAAAAAATATTCAGAGGCGTCGAAAGAAATAGGATCATATGCAAAATGCATTTGCAAATGCCTGAGAAAGCTCAAGAAGTACTCAGTGGAGGTTACAGACACAATAAAATCTGTGATGAATTTGCCATCAGTCAATGCAGAGAGTTCAATATATTTAGATCTTAGTTCACTCATTCTAGATAAACTAACTTCGAAACATATATATATATATAAAAGCCACCATTTTTTATTTCAGGCAGAGGTTTGGTCATGTACAGAAGAAGTTGAGACAGATTCAAGTGCTAATGGCGAAGTCCTCTCAATGGTTCATTTTGGGGAAAGCTTTTTACCAGCCATTCTGATGATCATATTAAAGTAAGTTTTTTCTTTCTATTAACTAAAAAAAAGTGAATATGTTTTGCATTCGCAAATCGGCAGCATGGTAGCACACATTGTTTTTTAATCATATCTGATTTCGTACATGGGTCCATCGATAAAAAAGTAATTGAGAGGTGAAGTATATTTTCAAAAATCAGATAGGTTATCTAATTATAGTTTTTTGTTTGTTTGCTCAAAGATGTGGAGCACCGGCAAGCGGGAATTGAGAGTAATTCAAGATGTTCGAGCTCATGCAAAGGCAACAACCTGCCTTTCCATTTCATCTTCTGGTGACAAGCTATATAGTGGTTCACCTGACAAAACAATCCGGGTAAGTAGCCATCTAGAGCTAATATGTATTGAATTACCTCGTGTATCCTAGACCATGTCCCTGACTCCCAAGTAACTTGTTCACTTATTATCTCTGTGAATGTTGCTGTTCAGGTCTGGAAAATGGAATCACAAGAGCTGCATTGCATACATGTTCATGACATGAAAGAGGGTGTACAAGCCTTGGCAGCTCACAACCATACACTGTGTTTTGCTTCTCAAGGAACTGGTGTTAAGGCAAGATCATAGCTTTCTTAACTAGTCCTGATAACGAGTCTCTCTTAACAAATCATTTGCAGACAGTTCAAAGCCCACAATATTCTTAATATTTTTTTACCAAACACTCAATGCTGCTGGTTCTAAATGGGAGCGGAGCGTCCAGCTATATTAACTTCAACAGGACAGTTAAGTGTCTTGCCATGACAGGAAAGAACCTATACTGTGGATGTTCTGGATATAGCATCCAAGTGACATTATTTTCATATTATAACATGAATTTTTTATGTTCCTTTGTGGATAATCTCTGTAATATCATTCTCATAAGAACTTGTTACTTTGTCTTTACTTGGATTTCATATCACAGATTTAACATAAGATCAGTTAATTGGTGATGTCCAAGACCAAATTCGTTTCAATCAAGGACTCCTCCACTGACAATGTGGTGAAATCTGCATCCTGTGAATGAGCAATAAATACCAAAAAAAATAGAAACCCATAATAAATTACAAAATGCATGAGCAAAATGCTTGGGTGTTGAAGACTTTGGCTGGCTGAAATAACTTGGCGCAATATTAGGCAATGGTAGTCCCTGGTGTATGGAAGATGGCAGCTAGATGAGCAAAGGAGTGGGTGGTGCAATCCCCTTGGTCAAACCTCTTTTTCAATTGGGATATAAAGAGGCTTGGACTTCACCCATTTTGGGTGCCAAAACTTCTCAAGGCACGTCAAGCAAGAAATTCAATCACTAGAGTACCATGCACAAGCTGCCACTGCAACTTGATAAGTTGAAAGCTACAGCAACAGGAAAAGATAAGAATTTAATTTGATTGGAGGTGTAGCCATTGGAATTGGGTTGTTACAAATAGAAGAACAGCAGACACCAAGTGAAAGTGAACAAAGAAAAGCAAGAGTATAATGCTTCTCATGGAATCGAAAAAGAAACATAAAAAAATATTCAAGGATTTTGTGGAGTGAAAGACGATTCAAATTAAAATTTCATGTACTAGTGATTAGTGACATAATAAAAACCTATATTCAGTTTTCAGCTATCATATTCCATTAGTGTGAAATCAAAAACAAGCAACCATTATTACGGCCACCCATTGTAAATGAGAAGGAAAGAAGTCAACATCAAGAGCATACTGCATATCCAAAATGATTGCAGGAAAAAGGTCCTCCATGATACAAAGCAACACTTTCCCTAGTCCGTCAGAAAACAACTTCTTCGCCACCTTTGAGATCTTAGCACTTGAATCAAAGCCATCTGCAACTTGTAGTGGAACAATAAAAATTTAAATTACTAATTACCAAACTAAACACTGAACCTGAAGTACATATCAACTCTATATTTTTAGCCATAGTCATTATTACACTAACAGAAAACTACAGTATGAAATTGTAAAAAAATAATGAACAAAGACAGGGTTACGCTCCTTCAAAAACAACATATTAAGTTCAAAAAATGGAGAAAAGGAAATTTGCATGATGGACATTGACATATACAAATAGTAAACATTTTGGTGTTTTTTATAACACTTACTACAAACAAACTGATAAGCATACATTTTTTGCTCTAGAGAAGTAAGTAAACATAAATTGCCCACACTAAAACTCACCAAGACCTCTACGAACAGTCCAGAACAAAAATTGCAAGAAGAAATATACTAACAGCATAAGTTGCAAATTGCAATATCCCATAAATATAAAGATTAAACCCAAATTGTCACTTACAAGAATGAACAATGATCTGTCTGATGCACTTCAGCAAGCATTGCCGCTCAAGGTAATAGTGAAGCAGAACCTTTCAACAAAAAAGAGAAGCAGAATTCAAGGTCAGCTGTTTCCTATAAAAAACACCTAAAATTTAAATATTAAATTGATCACGCTGGTTCCATAAATAACTTTGCAAAAAGAAAAAATTTTGGCAGCATTTTCATGCCAAACAGGTAGATCATTGATCTCATTGCTGAAAGAAACAAGGCTTTCTTCCTAACACTGCTCTAATCAAATTTCCCAAACACTGACACAATATATAGTCAAGTAACTGCCATGGTTGCAAGCAATGATAGTCAATGTTTTAGAAATAGAAGTTCTAGAAGGGTAGCGGCTATCTATTGGTGAACATTTTCATTTTTACCATTGTAATTCACATTTATTCCCTGCTTTCAGAGGTCTCTACTATGTGATTTGTGTATTTAACAGTAAGCAAATGATTCAGCATGTCAGCTAAAAGCACAAAGAGGATGAGCCTGTCAGGATGCCACAAGGCCTTGTATCCCGGTGGACGGGAACCTGTTGCTTAGGAGTCACCCACTTGACCAATCTCGAACATTTAATGTAATTATTGAGCTAATCAAAGATTATCCTCCACTGATGAGCAGAGACCAACTTACTCGATGTGGAAGGTTCTCAACTTTAAACTCGAGAGGCATATTGGTCCGCTCCACATACCTGCTCACAACAATGTAGGACTGTACTTCATCCAGCAGCTGACACATTGGAGAAAATAAAAATTTAATTTGCAATAAAAACAATCATTCTTGTAAAGAAGGGGAAAAAGGTGAGCTACACCTCATATAGCTTATATGAGCTGCACCTCGATTTGAACCATTTTAGTGGGTCCCACATAATGAGGTTTATATGCATAAAAAGTAAACTACAAAAATGTACTAGTTTAAAGATGTTTTAAAATTAATTTTTATTACAATTACGTTGATAATTAAGATGAAAGGGATAAAAGGATTAAATTGATTTGAAAATCTACAAATATCCTAATTACTTATTTTGAGTAGTGGGCCCACTAAATTGCTCCAAATAAAGGTTGTAGCTCATGTAATATATATGATCTGTAGCTCATGCATATAAGGCTCTGAAAATAATTAACCAATAACAGAAGCAAGCAAGCATGCAACTGGAACATCATGACAATGTATTTAAGCATACTCTATAGTGCATACAGCTTCTAAACATGCAGGTTATAACATTTTTCACGTTTTTCGTGCCTTCTACTACTGAGTGACTCCTATCGGACTGTTCGGTTGGGAAATAGGCCGGGCCATGATGGCATAAACGGGCATTTGGTCCTCATAATCGGGTATTGTGCGGGCCGTCCACAATCGGACGTTCGGTTGGGAAACTAGCCTAATATGATTTCCAAATTTTGCAATAGAACGAAAATTTTGGCCAAACTTAAATATATTAAAAAAAAAAGCCAAGAACAATTTTGAAAATGGTTTGTTAATTCCCAATCGACCTTAAATCTTAATGAATATATTGCTTGCAAAGATCATTTGGACTCTGCTTTGGAAAAAAATAAAGATTATTTGGACTCAAATCTATTCGTCCTAATATCTTTTGAAAAATAAAATGAGCTTGTCCAAAAAAACTAATAAGGTGATAAGTCAGTGTATGTTTGATTTATTTGATTCAAAATTAATTTTATTTCATTCAAAATCAAATATTATTACTATTTATAATGAGTAATCGGGAAACCAAATTGTCGAATAACTGATAACCGACTAAAACTGAACTATACTCAAAACCGAACAGAACCAAATAAAATAATCAAAATGAATGATAATTTACAAAAATATAAAGCTATTTAATTATTTAATAAAAATGAATCATTATTTTCATGAAAATAATCATTTAATAAGTAGTTATTGTAATTTTATCATATATATCATATTAAATAAATAAAATTTATCATAAAACTACTGTAATTTTATGATATTAATATAAAATATATATTTGATAATATTTTTAAAAAATTGGCTATTTTGGTTAATTAATCAATTCCGAACCAAAATAGTAATAAACTATTTTGTTATTATTTCTAAAGTACCATTTATGTTCCCCTTCAATAAAAGAGGGTAATTTTGTTATTTGGTTTTTTGTAGTGAAAGTGGCAGCAGAATAGGATTTATAATGTTGGTGTTCTTGATCAGAATTGTGCAGAAATTCTCTCGAATTGAGTATGTATGAGTTTTTGTTATTATATTTTTTTTAGACATACCGTATGTTGTTGCACTCTTTAGAAATGTGCCCTGCAGTGTGATTTTGAGGTTGCTTGGCTGATTAATTTTTGGTAAACCATGTGGGGAGGTTTCATCATTCAAATGGTTAAGATGAGCAAAATATGGTTGCTTCGATGCATTGGTGGCAATTTGTGAATTGTGAAGGAGGCCGTGGAGTATGTATGCATAACATGAATGTTCTTGATTGGGAGAGTGTAAAGGTTCTTACAAATAGATTATCTATGTGCAGTTTTAGTTATTGCTTTTAACATACCATGCGTACTATTATACTTTGGAATCCTGCTTTGTCTTGTGTAACATCGAGGTGCTCTGCCTATTTTATTTTGTTTTTTTAACTTTATTAACAGGACATGTAATGAGTATATGACATTGTTAGATTAGTCTCGCATCTCTACGTGGGATGGGTGGTGTCTTGTATAAATGTGGGTCCCTAACCTTCCAAAATAACTAACCACTCTAGAAGGCCTAAGAACCCACGTTTATTCTAGACACCACCCATCTCTTATAGAGATGTGGGACTAATCTAAGAGGCATTATACTCTCTCATTTGGTGTTAAATGAATGATTTGGTGACAGTTCGCTCGCAATCACGCCACTTAAAAACATGATCTTGAATGCAGGTTGATCGAGTATGGCCTGGTTGTCATGATTCTAAATATGCAGATTGTTATACCCTGCTGGTCCCATTGCCTTGGATATGCCAGATGTTAGTAAGCTACCTGGTGAATCATTTCCTTTTTGTTGTTTTTTCCCATCGTCCTATGAATCTGCATTTGCACGTGTATTTCTTCTGATGCTATGCTTCTATATTTTTTTTACAGTTGATGTAATGTACAATGCACTCTTCCCGTTGGCTCCTCCAGACATAATGTTGGAAGAAGATGATGCAGATTTTCATCCTTTTCTCATGATTAGTGAAGGAGAGAGTGGCCAACACAAAAGCAACAGCAGCGTAGGTGATTGGAATCACAAAGATCCTTCAAGGCTTATGCATCTTGTACATGAAATAAGGTTTGCTGCAAGGCATTAGGCTTGACTGTACAGTTAAGAAAGGAATGACTTATGACTTGTGTGAAATTTAGAACAAGATGAATCTGCCTGAATTTTTGTCTAAGACTTTTTAAATTGATGTTTTTCCTGTAAGTGCCTAATTTTGTTGATGATTAATGATATTGCATGCAGGGACCTTTACATGTCTTATCAACAGACACGCATTGAGGAACATGATGCAAGATTGAAATTTGAACTTAGCACCATCCTTGCAAAAAGGTATCTCCTGTTCCAGATATATTGTTGGATATATATATATATTATTTAGGTCTCCAGCATTTCTTCAACATTTTCTTCGTGTTTGGTTAGCATCCTTTTTAATTTTATTTTTCTATGTCTTTTCTTTGATTAATTTGGCACCAAATAAAGTTGGCTAGAAGTTTCCTGCTGTTAAATGGAGAACCTGCACATAAAAAGTACTAATTTCTTAGACCCGCCTAATAACTTGGGGCCTCTTGAGTTTATGAAATGTTTGCTGCTACAGTTGTTGAACGAGCAGTTTGTTATTGAATCTAATGGTGTATTTTAAAATTTTGTATAGAAATAAATAGGTGCAGGTTTCATAATATGGAATTGTGTGAAAGTGTGAAAGAGAATATTACTCCACATGTTTATCACTTTTAATGATATGTTTTAGATTTCTACTAGATTTTTTTTTCAAAATAAAAGTTATTTTCTAGTTGAGACAATTGATGTAATAATTTCTAAGAAGTGTAATTGGACAATGCCTTGGAGGGGAAGGTTATATATGTTTAGTTATAAATGATGAGCTTAAGTTAAAGAACTTGAGCAAAGAGCTCCAATGTTTAGAAAGGATTTTTTTTGTTATAGTCAGTTTAAATCTAGGTCTATTATAGAATATCTCTTCCTTTTCTTCCTTGAGATCGATGAGTTCGCTCTTAATGTTCAGTATATTTGAATGTTAGACTACTAAGAGAAGTCTTAATGATTGACAATTGACAGCTAAAAAGTGGAAATGCTAAAGCTGCATGGTAAAACTAAAAGGGATCATAACGTTTGGATAAGATAAAATTTTATTAAACCTCCCCACAGGGGAAACTTATACAAAGATAAACTATTTCAGAGTAGTTGGATGTATTAATTCAGCTTGAAATCTGTGGAAAATATTTATGGTTTTTAGTAGTTTTCCTTGTTAAAAACTTCGATTCAATAATGATGAGATATAGTATGTGTTGGGCAAAAGCTTATATGAGTAGGTAAAAAAAGACATGAACAAAGGTACACAGGAGATGTAAAGCTATGTGATTTAATCAAGAGTATGGTCATACTAGGATCCTAGTTTTTCCAGTCATAACCATTATGCGCGGTGGATGAGAATGGTGATATTTTTGGTTTAGATTTGGCATAGTTTACACTATTAGAGATATTAGAGATGAGAATAGAGATTGAAACAAATGTAAATTTTCTGTTTTTCGTATGTGTTACTGTAGCAACGGCTATTTCCTCTGTGTTGCTTGTTGCACAAGTTTTCCAGAAGGTTCCTAATTGTGTACATATAAATGGCTTAATGCCAATATTGAATGAATAACACACAATTCTCAACATGGTATCAGAGCAATACAGGGGCTTTGCGACAGCAATTTGATCAATTGCTGTTCCCAAATGCGCCTGTGATTTTGCTGCGCCGGCATCATCATCACAGTGGAAATCTACTGGTTTTTGCTTCTGCTGTTGATCCTCTGGTGTGGAAGATCAGAGTTACACAAGAAAGGGAGTTTTGAGAGGGTTTGGCATTCTTACTCTCCTAATCTGGTTGAAATCTTATTGTTCTGTGTGACAAATCTTTACTGTTTGTGTTGATTCAAGTTCACAGTTCCTAATTCGTCAGATTGCTTTATTTGAGCTGTTTGCATTAATTGGAATACACAAGGTAGTAATGGCAAATGATCGAGTTGATACTTTTACTCATGATAATCAGAGAGGAAGTACTTCTGATCAAAACACTTCATCAATGTTACCTGATTTGTCGAGGTTTCCTGTCGATCCATTGTTGCAGCTTCAATGGCAAACAATGTTTGGAAATTCAGGTCAATCATCAACTTCAAATGCTGTGCTTTTAAACAATGCACTTCGTTATCCATATCCAATCCATGTTCATGCTCCCTCGTTTGTAACAATTCGGTTGAATTCAAAGAATTTTTTGCTATGGGAATCTCAGATTCTGAATTTGATCGAATCACAGAATTGTATTGGTTTTATTGATGGATCGATAACTTCTCCTTTACATATTGGTGCTTCTGATTCCATTGCTGTTAATGGAGAGTTTATGGCATGGAAAAGAACTGACAAATTGATAAAGGGATGGATAATTGGATCATTGAGTGAGGAAATTCTGCGTCAAGTTGTTGGACTGGATACAGCTGCAGATGTGTGGAAATCATTAAAGGATTACTTCAACAAAAAGACTATGGATAGGGAGTTAACATTACATCATCAGCTTGAAACATTACGAAGAGATAATTGTGAATCTCTTGATGACTATCTTCTGAAATTCAAAGCAATTTGTGATGAACTAGCTGCAATCGACAAACCACTAATGGATGATAGGAAATCGTTTTGGTTGCTAAATGGCTTAGGAGCAAACTACCAAATGTTCACTACTATGATGTTGAGGCCACCATTACCTAACTATATTGAACTGTTGTCAATGTTGCATAGCTACGAATCCAGGATTTTACTCCAAGATTCAAATTTGGTGACACAACAAGTTGCATTTGCTGCAAACAAGTATAAAAAGGCAAAAGGAAGTGGTCAGAAGTTCACTTCAGAGAATCGAGGCTTTGAACCTGCTGCTATGACGAATTCCTTGGCCTCAGAATTAGCAAGCAAGCTTACTATTAATACTGATGCAAGCAAATCTCCTTTCCAGCCTGTCAAGTCTGATGAAGAACTTAAAGAAGCATTACGCAAATTTAAAACTGTCTGCCAGATTTGTAGAAAACTAGGACACACTGCATTCAAGTGTTTCAAACGAAATACTATATTCAAGGAGAAGAAGTCTTCTGATGAGACTAAACATGCTCAACATGCTCTGAGTGCTTTCTAGGCTCAGAATGTTGATGTCAATCAATGGTTGCCAGATTCAGGTGCGTCCTCTCACATGACTGGAAATCTCTCCTTATTTGATGATTATGTGTCCTATGATAAATCAGATGTTGTGTTCATTGGTGATGGGAAACAATTAGGTATTGAACACATTGGTTCTGTTAATATATATACTGTTTCTGGAACCGTGAGACTAACTAATGTGTTGCATGTACCTGCTTTACAACAAAATTTGCTGTCCATTAGTCAGTTCACCTCTGATCACAATTGTGTGTTTCATTTTAACTCTGAGGGATTCCATGCAACTGACAGAGGGTCTGGAAGAGTAATCTTATCTGGCACTCGAACAAGCAGCATCTACAATATCATGTCTGAACAACACATTGGTCTTTATTCAAATCGGCAAAGGAAGACATCAGATTTATTTTGGCATTGTAGACTTGGGCATTGCTCTTTTGAGACACTCAAAGTTTTGAAGAATCAAGGACGAATACAAACATCCTCTGAGAAGCTTGATTCTGCTGTTTGTAGTAGCTGTCAACTAGCAAAATCTACCAAATTACCTTTTTTAGATAGTGATGCTAGATCTAATGTGCCTTTCAATAAAATTCATTGTGATCTATGGGGACCAGCTCCTCTGCTGTCAACTGAAAATTTCAGATACTTTGTCATTTTTGTTGATGATTGTACTAGGTTTATATGGTTCTATCCACTATATAATAAATCTGGTTTCTTTACTATCTTCAAACTGTTTGAGAAATTGGTTTATAGGCAATTTTCTGCCAAAATAAAGTGTCTTCAGACTGATGGAGGGGAGAGTTTGCAAGTCATGCTCTTCAAACATACCTAGCTGAGAGAGGAATTCTGCATCAAGTAACCTGTCCTCATACTCCTGAATAGAATGGAGTTGCTGAAAGAAGACACAGGTCCATTGTAGAAACTGGTCTAGCTCAGCTATTTCATAGCAAAGTTCCAAGTCAATTTTGGGTACATAGTTTCCAAACTGCTGTATTTGTACTCAATAGGAGGCCGTCATCTGTTTTGCCAAACAATTCATCTCCATTTTTTGAACTGTTCAAAAGAGAGCCTGACTATTCTTCCTTACGAGTGTTTGGCTGCAGGTGTTATCCATGTCTTCGCACATACAACAATAATAAGTTTCAGCCACGATCTCAACCATGTGTGTTCTTAGGGTATAAGACATCTTATAAGGGTTATGTGTGCTATAATCCTCAGACCAGAAGATTCCATATATCAAGACATGTGATCTTTGATGAGAAAGTTTTTCCTTTTGCTGTCACAGGTCATAGCTCTTCAGCTTCATCCTCTCAAGCAAGTTTTACTACTCATTTAGACTTTGTTCCTTTACCTAATACACTATCATCCACAACAAGACAAGATGAAGCATTGTTTTCATCTGATCAAGAAAATCGATCTGATCTTCCTGACTTAACTCCTTCCACAACTGTCAGTAATGAAGAGAAAAGTTTGTCTTGTAGTCCAGAGTGCGATGCTTCACTTCCATCTTGTTCTAAGACCAAGAATGTCGAAGGCCACTCCATGATTACTAGATCCAAAGCCGGTATTCTCAAACCAAATCCAAAATATGCTTTGATCACAGCTGTTGAAGTTATTTCTGAACCTAATTCAGTAAAGGCTGCAATTTCTCATCCTGGATGGTTAAAAGCAATGCAAGAAGAACTAGCTGCTTTGGAGGAAAATGATACATGGGAGCTGGTTGATAAGGATAAACACATGAATATTATTGGTACTAAGTGGATTTTTAAAGTAAAGTACAATGCTGACAATACAATTGAGAGACTGAAAGCTCGACTAGTTGCAAAAGGTTATAATCAGCAGCCAGGAGTTGATTATTTAGAAACATTCTCACCTGTTGTCAAGCCATCAACTGTAAGACTTGTTTTATCTCTTGCTTCTGTTAAAAATTGGTTTGTACACCAAATGGATGTTAAGAATGCATTCCT
>JAURVB010014083.1:0-30227 GCA_033002965.1 Piper betle | reverse complement strand
TGGCAAGTGTTGAGATATTCCCTCCCATGAGAAAGCGTTCAGCCATATTGAAAGTCGTGAAAACATGAAGATAAACCAAGAGGTACGACGAATTCGATGAGAGTTTGTGGAATACGTGAAGAGACTCATTAGTGAGGATTTCAATGCTCAAGAAGTAGTATTTGGAGTTGGCTCTTCACTTCCAAGTGGTATTCATATCTCTAGTCTATAAATATGTGATTAGAGGTATGTGTTCGGTGTGCTTTCTCTTTGGGGAAGTTCCATGGAGTGTTCTCCTTTAGGGGAGACTTGAGGGATTACTGATCTAGACAGGGTCACTATTGGTAATGAAATTGTTTGTTGTGAGGTGAAGATATGACTTAAGGTTCTTTGACAAGATCAACAGTGGTCAATTTCTTTTCTTTCTCTACCTTTGTATGTGGATTGTAATTGGGAGTAGTGTTACTCTTTTATGTGGAGTTTTCACATTTGGGTAGAGTTTCTACTTTTATTGGGGTGAAGTTTTTACACTTTGGTAGAATTTTCTACATATATTTGGTGGAGTTTTTCCACATATAATGGGGAGTGGTTTCACTCACAAGGGGAGAGTTTGGAGAATTTTTTCATAATCTCAAGTTGAAGTGGGGTCGTAATCCAGGGTGTGAAATTGATCCATTTTTCATTTGAGGTATATGATATTTTTCTTAATTTCTCAAGAATTGTATCTTTCAGATCTTGTTATTGATCTGATTTAGGTTAGGAGTTCTCAAATTTTATTTCGATACTTGATTGTAAGAGATTTCTTAATCAAAGTTGATCGAGTAGGTTGTTTTCTTTTCTCTAAATTGGGAGGAAAGTTTCCATCCTTTTTTATCTTGGGTGTCTCCTATTAATTTCATCGAGTAGGGGAAATATTTTCTGGGTTGTTTCCGCTGAAGCGTCTATTTCCCAATAGGAAGAAGGGAAGAAGGGAGGAAGGGAGGGAAAGGCAGCGAGAGTGTAAGCAAGCGAGCAAGAGAGTGAGAGCACATGACAAACCAGTAGCCATTGTCATATGCACAAAGGGAGCAGAAAACAAACAAAAGAGAGAATGATGGAAGGCGGACTTACGAGTCTCCAGATTCCTTTATTTAACAAATAAAACTTCATCGGACAACAAGTTCCAAGTAATATAACAAACTTGGGGTTTTATTCACACTGCAGAAACGTGGGCTTACTTTCAGGAATTGCTGGGAATCATAAATTTAAGTAAAATTGATAACCATGAGGACATTGTGTGTAAAGACTAGAAAACTTCTACCATGTGGAAAAATATTTTAATGGGTGAATCCATTTGGCCTCATGAGCATATAGTGAGGTTTATGCTGGTCTCTACTTAGTATTCAGGGGCAAGATTCCCCAACCAGAGGCACTTTCCATAATGCCCACATAAAAATCAATGCACTTCACATAAACTATAAAATATTAACAACAAAATGATAACAAGCGAACATATATTAGTCTACATGGTAACAAAAGATTTCCTTTTTTTGACATTATCAACTCATTGCACTAGTCAACCATATAGGCTGGATGAAGCTAACAAAAACTATAAATCCATTACAAAAAAATTTCCAAACATGTGTTCCAAGATTAGTCTCCACAGTTGGAAGGTACTACTCTGATACACACCTGTTTGTAGGAGCAGAAATGAACAACAAAAACAAAAAAGAGTACAACATAGTGAACATGTCATCTAGAGATGAGCAGAAAAAAAAACTAGGACAAAAATCTGATATTTCGGAAATATAACTTCAAGTGTCTGATATTTTCACGTTAAGCACATATCTTGAACAGAGATAATGAATATGAACATTATGAATTTTGATAACAAATTGAACAAAATGTACAGAAAATGGAGAAACAGCATAATGGTAAGCTTTCAGAGATCTTACGGACATTGTAAAAAAATAATATTTGTTAAAATCTAAATTTAAATAGCAGGTGCATTACTTCAAATAATGACTCAACAGCAGTTTGTCTTACTTTCTAACATTACTTTCCACGGGCAATTATGTACCAATTTATTTAAATCATTGTCCAGCAACGATATGGCAAACTTCACCTGCTCCATCTGCATTTGTATACAGAATACAAAAAAAACATATACAAACAACGACCCTTTTCAACAGTTAATATAAAGTAGAATAGAATAGGGCTCTAAATTAGATACCTTTTCTTTCCCTGAAAGCAAGCAGACTTCAATACCGTGTACATGTGAATTGCCGTGAATAATATTGAAGTAGCCTTATGAAAACTATAAAATATCATAAATGAGAGTGGATAACAAACAGTTTGAGCAATAAAAGCACAAAGAGACTGTTAGGTCTTGCTGCCAAACATGTTCATATATTTGTCCTTGTCAAGCGGATTGTAGAAGGCCATCTCCATAAGGAGGGCAGAAACTAGCCTCAATGTTCTCCTCGAAGCAGAATAATTTACAAATGGATACTGGTCAAATATGCGTCGAGAATATAATGGACACAACCTGCCATGTTGCCTGGGTGCAATTTGCAAAATTCTATCTCATAACAACTTAGGAGTAACTCTAACTCCTAGCAATGATGCATTAGCAATTATAATGTTTGTTAGACAGTGATATTACGGGGATTGTCAATCATTGACCGAAGCTAATTAACCAGGACCGGTGAGGTCAAGTCAGCTTTAAAGCAAATAGCATGAGGTGTAAACTATGCCAATTCTAAGCCCAAATATCACCATTCTCATCTACCGCGCATAATGGTTATGTCTGGAAAAACTAGGATCCTAGTATGACCATATTCTTGATTAAATCACATAGCTTTACATCTCCTGTGTAAATTTTTAACAAGGAAAACTACTAAAAACCATAAATATTTTCCTCAGATTTCAAGCTGAATTAATACATCCAACTACTCTGAAATAGTTTATCTTTGTATAAGTTTCCCCTGTGGGGAGTTTTAATAAAATTTTATCTTATCCAAACGTTATGATCCCTTTTAGTTTTACCATGCAGCTTTAGCATTTCCACATTTTAGCTGTCAATTGTCAATCATTAAGACTTCTCTTAGTAGTCTAACATTCAAATATACTGAACATTTAGAGCGAACTCGTCGATCTCAAGGAAGAAAAGGAAAGATATTCTATAAAGACCTAGATTTAAACTGACTATAACAAAAAAATCCTTTCTAAACATTGGAGCTCTTTGCTCAAGTTCTTTAACTTAAGCTCATCATTTATAACTAAACATATATAACCTTCCCCTCCAAGGCATTGTCCAATTACACTTCTTAGAAATTATTAAATCAATTGTCTCAACTAGAAAATAACTTTTATTTTGAAAAAAAATCTAGTAGAAATCTAAAACATATCATTAAAAGTGATAAACATGTGGAGTAATATTCTCTTTCACACTTTCACACAATTCCATATTATGAAACCTGCACCTATTTATTTCTATACAAAATTTTAAAATACACCATTAGATTCAATAACAAACTGCTCGTTCAACAACTGTAGCAGCAAACATTTCACAAACTCAAGAGGCCCCAAGTTATTAGGTGGGTCTAAGAAATTAGTACTTTTATGTGCAGGTTCTCCATTTAACAGCAGGAAACTTCTAGCCAACTTTATTTGGTGCCAAATAAATCAAAGAAAAGACATAGAAAAATAAAATTAAAAAGGATGCTAACCAAACACGAAGAAAATGTTGAAGAAATGCTGGAGACCTAAATAATATATTATATATATATATATATATATTCCAACAATATATCTGGAACAGGAGATACCTTTTTGCAAGGATGGTGCTAAGTTCAAATTTCAATCTTGCATCATGTTCCTCAATGCGTGTCTGTTGATAAGACATGTAAAGGTCCCTGCATGCAATATCATTAATCATCAACAAAATTAGGCACTTACAGGAAAAACATCAATTTAAAAAGTCTTAGACAAAAATTCAGGCAGATTCATCTTGTTCTAAATTTCACACAAGTCATAAGTCATTCCTTTCTTAACTGTACAGTCAAGCCTAATGCCTTGCAGCAAACCTTATTTCATGTACAAGATGCATAAGCCTTGAAGGATCTTTGTGATTCCAATCACCTAGGCTGCTGTCACTTTTGTGTTGGCCACTCTCTCCTTCACTAATCATGAGAAAAGGATGAAAATCTGCATCATCTTCTTCCAACATTACGTCTGGAGGAGCCAACGGGAAGAGTGCATTGTACATTACATCAACTGTAAAAAAATATAGAAGCTTAGCATCAGAAGAAATACACGTGCAAATGCAGATTCATAGGACGATGGGAAAAAACAACAAAAAGGAAATGATTCACCAGGTAGCTTACTAACATCTGGCATATCCAAGGCAATGGGACCAGCAGGGTAAAACAATCTGCGTATTTAGAATCATGACAACCAGGCCATACTCGATCAACCTGCATTCAAGATCATGTTTTTAAGTGGCGTGATTGCGAGTGAACTGTCACTAAATCATTCATTTAACACCAAATGAGAGAGTATAATGCCTCTTAGATTAGTCCCACATCTCTATAAGAGATGGGTGGTGTCTAGAATAAACGTGGGTTCTTAGGCCTTCTAAAAGTGGCTAGTTATTTTGGAAGGCTAGGGACCCACATTTATACAAGACACCACCCATCCCACGTAGAGATGTGTCATATACTCACTTACATGTCCCGTTAATACAGTTAAAAAAATACAAAATAAAATAGGCGAAGCACCTCGATGTTACACAAGCCAGAGCAGGATTCCAAAGTATAATAGTACGCATGGTATGTTAAAAGCAATAACTAAGACTGCACATAGATAATCTATTTGTAAGAACCTTTACACTCTCCCAATCAAGAACATTCATGTTATGCAACATACTCCACGGCCTCCTTCACAATTCACAAATTGCCACCAACGCATCGAAGCAACCATATTTTGCTCATCTTAACCATTTGAATGATGAAACCACCCCACATGGCATACCAATAATTAATCAGCCAAGCAACCTCAAAATCACACTGCAGGGCACATTTCTAAAGAATGCAACATACGGTTTGTCTAAAAAATATTAATAACAAAAACTCATACATACTCAATTCGAGAGAATTTCCGTAACCATATTTTGCTCATCTTAACCATTTGAATGATGAAACCACCCCACATGGTATACCAAAAATTAATCAGCCAAGCAACCTCAAAATCACACTGCAGGGCACATTTCTAAAGAATGCAACATACGGTTTGTCTAAAAATATTAATAACAAAAACTCATACATACTCAATTCGAGAGAATTTCTGCACAATTGTGATCAAGAACACCAATTTTATAAATCCTATTATGCTGCCACTTTCACAACAAAACAACCAAATAACAAAATTACCCTCTTTTAGTGAAGGGGAACATAAATGGTACTTTAGAATACAGTTGAGAAAATCAGCCAATCCAACTCGGAATCGGCCGATTTTACTCAACTCGGTATAAAATGAGGCGGATCATTTGGATAAAAAGCGGCCCAAGAATCGGCCGATTCAGAGAAAGGCGGCAGAGGAGATTTGGCGGCAAGTGTAGGGAGGAGATCCGGTGGTGGGGAGTAGACGGATTGGGCGAAGGGGCCGACTGGGGGGGTGGGGTGGGTGGGGTGGGCGGGGTGGGCAGACTACGGTGGAGGAGTGGGAGGAGGGGGGTTGAGGGACGGCAGCATCAGTGGCGATGAAGGAGGGGGTTGGTAGCGAGGGCAGACGGGGGGTTGCAGACTAGGGTGGTGGTGGTGGTGTGGGGAGGGAGGTTGGTGGGCGGACTGGGCTGGGCGGCGCGGCACGGCAATTGGAGGTGGCGGTGAAGGAGGGGTAGCAGCAAAGGAGGGAAGTGCGCAGTGGCAATGACGGGGAGAGATCAGGGAAATAAATAATTGGTTGCATTCTTGTAATTAAAAGTTGACGGAGTCAAAAATAATATCTAACTTATAATAATTTAAAAAATCCCAAAAAATATGAAAAATGTCATTATAATATAAAAATAACATATTTTATAACTAATGACTTACCGATTTTGATTGATTCTAGTAAACCGATTTTTGTCCGATTTTTGATGAATCGGTTCGATTCAATGATTCCTTTCCAATCTGATTCAACGTCCGATTATTATTTTTGCAACTATACTTTAGAAACAATAAAAAAATAGTTTATATCTATTTTGGTTCAGAACCGATTAATTAACCAAAATAGCCTATTTTTTAAAAATATTATCATATATATATTTTATATTAATATCATAAAATTACAAAATCAGGGAAAATAAATACTTGGTGGCATTCTCTTAATTAAAAGTTGACGGAGTCAAAAATAATATCTAACTTGTAATAATTTTAAAAAATTCAGAAAAATATGAAAAATGTATGCTTTAGAAACAATAACAAAATAGTTTATAACTATTTTGGTTCAGAACCGATTAATTAACCAAAATAGCCAATTTTTTAAAACTATAATCAAATATATGTTTTATATTAATATCATAAAATTACAAAATCAGGGAAAATAAATAGTCAGTGACATTCTTTTAATTAAAAGTTGACGGAGTCAAAAATAATATCTAACTTATAATAATTCAAAAAAATCCAGAAAAAATATAAAAAATGTCATTATAACATAAAAATAACATATTTTATAACTAATGACTTACCGATTTTGATTGATTCAAGTGAACCGATTCTTGTCCGATTTTTGATGAATCGGTTCGATTCAATGACTCCTTTCCAATCTGATTCAACGTCCGATTATGATTTTTGCAACTATGCTTTAGAAAACAATGACAAAATAGTTTATAACTATTTTGGTTCAGAACTGATTAATTAACCAAAATAGCCAATTTTTAAAAAATATTATCAAATATATATTTTATATTAATATCATAAATTACAATAGTTTTATGATAAATTTTATTTATTTAATGTGATATATATTTAGAACTACTTATTAAATGATTATTTTCATGAAAATAATGATTCAATTTTTTATTAAATAATTAACTAGCTTTATACTTTTATAAATTATCATTCATTTTGATTATTTTGGTTTGGTTTTGTTCAGTTTTGAGTAGAGTTTTGTTTTAGTAAGTTCTCAGTTATTCGACAATTTAGTTTCCCGATTACTCGTTACAAATAGCAATAATATTTTATTTTGAATGAAATAAAACTAATTTTGAATCAAATAAATCAAAGATACATGACTTATCATCTTATTAGTTTTTTACCAGCTTATTTTATTTTTCAAAAGATATTAGGACAAATAGATTTGAGTCCAAATGATCTTCTTCTTTTCTTCCAAAGCAAAAATTTAAGATCTGTTTGAAATTAACAAACCATTTTTCAAAATTGATCTTGATGTCTTTTTTACTATATTTGAGTTTTGCCAAAAATTCACGTCGATTGCAAAATTTAGGAATCCTATTAGGCTAGTTTTCCAATTGAACAGTCCGACTGTGGACAGCCTGCACAATACCCAATTATGAGGGCCAAATGCCCATTTATGCCATCATGGGCCGTTCTATTTCCCGCCTCCACCACCATTCCCACCTATAGTTACAAAAATCTGAATCGGAATCGGCATCGGTTTTCGAGGGAGTCACTGAATTAGATTGAATCGGTCTAAATCGGTCAAGAATTGGTTCAAATCGGTCCTATATAAAAATTTTAATTTAGTCAAAATAGGTGGGTTATTAGTTATAGAACATGTCATTTTGATATTATAGTATGTATTATCTTTTATAGTATTTTTCATATTTTTTTGGATTTTTTTGAATTGTTTAGAGTTAGTTATTATTTTTTGACTCGAGTCGGATTCGAGTCAAGTTTTAATTACGAGAATGTCACGACTATTTCTTTATTTCTTTCCCCTGTTCTCTCCCACACCTGCCGCCCTCCTTCCCCCTCATTGCCGCAACCACGGTGCCCCGCCTCCCCCGCCAACTCCGCTTTGTCCCTCCCTGCCGCCACTGCCCTGCCCTGCCTCCACCCACCGGCCCCACCCTGGCCCCCTCACCCCGTCACCGCCACCCCTTTCCACACTGGCCCAATCGTCCACCACACACGTCCCGGTCGTCCACCGCTACACCCTTTCGCCCCTGCCAGATCCTCTCCTCCCAGCCCCCACCCAACCCCCTATCGCTCAGTCGCCACCCTCGCTGCTCACCATCACAGAGCTGTCCTCCCATTGCCTAGTCTATCATCCGTCCGAAATTGGCCGATTTGGGCCAATTCTAGAATCCGTTCGAATCGGGCAGAATTAACTCAAATTGGCCAATTCACGGACAGATTCGCATGAAGACCGATTTAGCTGATTTTTTAAGAAACCCTCGTTCGTGCTTGTTTCGTAGTTTATCTGTGGCATTTGCTGATGTGGTTTGGGTTTTTTCAGGTTGATATGCTGGATCGGCACGAGGCGTGGCTCTTGAAGTCGGTCACTATGTTCAAGTCTCCTAACCAGGCGTCGAGGTCGGCTTTGGAGGGTGGAGTTGTCGGTTTGGGGGCGAGGCGGATCGAGGTGCGGCCTGAGTTGAAGGAATTGGTGCTGCAGCTCAGCCGCATTGCGGTGAGCCAAGATAATTCGATTTTGGTTCTTGATTGCCAGCTTATGTTGTATGGGAACATAGGTTATAAAGAATTATGTTCAAATTCTTCATCAAATATTGGTCATAGATGTTTTGCGCTTTGTAGCCTTCTTGCTTAGTGTGGAATTTGTAGAACAAGTCTACAAAGCTAAAAGCTAAAAAAGGTCTACAACCTACATATTTTGAAGCAATTTTGTAGAAGCCATGGGGAGTACAAGGTACAGAAACGTTATAACCTGCATGCTTAGTGATAGGAGTCACTCATTAGTAGAAGGCACGAAAAACGTGAAAAATGTTATAACCCACATGTTTAGATGCTGTATGCACTGTGGAGTATGTTTAAATACATTGTCATGATGTTCCAGTTGCATGCTTGCTTGCTTCTGTTATTGGTTAATTATTTTCAGAGCCTTATATACATGAGCTACAGCTCATATATATTACATGAGCTACAACCTTTATTTGGAGCAATTTAGTGGGCCCACTACTCAAAATTCACATAGATAAATGTACAAACTAAACCTCATTATGCGGGGCCCACTAAAAAGGTTCAAATCGAGGTGCAGGTCATATAAGCTATATGAGGTGTAGCTCACCTTTTTCCCCCTTATTTACAAGAATGATTGTTTTTATTGCAAATTAAAATTTTATTTTCTCCAATGTGTCAGCTGCTGGATGAAGTACAGTCCTACATTGTTGTGAGCAGATATGTGGAGCGGAACAATATGCCTCACGAGTTTAAATTTGAGAACCTTCCACATCGAGTAAGTTGGTCTCTGCTCATCAGTGGAGGATAATCTTTGTTTAGCTCAATAATTACATTAAATGTTCGAGTTTGGTCAAGTTGGTGACTCCTAAATGACAGGTTCTCGTCCACTGGGATACAAGGCCTCGTGGCATCCTGACAGGCTCCTCCACTTTGTGCTTTTAGCTGACATGCTGAATCATTTGCTTATGTTAAATACACAAATCACATAGTAGAGACCTCTGAAAGCAGGCAATAAATGTGAATTACAATGGTAAAAATGAAAATGTTCACCAACAGATAGCCGCTACCCTTCTAGAACTTCTATTTCTAAAACATTGACTATCATTGCTTGCAACCATGGCAGTTACTTGACTATATATTGTGTCAGTCTTTGGGAAATTTGATTAGAGCAGTGTTAAGAAGAAAGCCTTGTTTCTTTCAGCAATGAGATCAATGATCTACCTGTTTGGCATGAAAATGCTGCCAAAATTTTTTCTTTTTGCAAAGTTATTTATGGAACCAGCGTGATCAATTTACTATTTAAATTTTAGGTGTTTTTTATAGGAAACAGCTGACCTTGAATTCTGCTTCTCTTTTTTGTTGAAAGGTTCTGCTTCACTATTACCTTGAGCGGCAATGCTTGCTGAAGTGCATCAGACAGATCATTGTTCATTCTTGTAAGTGACAATTTGGGTTTATTCTTTATATTTATGGGATATTGCAATTTGCAACTTATGCTGTTATATGATACATTTTAAAATTTTAAAAATCCATTAGTTTAGTCATATTTTAAAATTAATTTTTATTATAATTATCTTGATAATTAAAATAAAAAGGTTAGAAATATTAGATTAAGTTAAATATTTATATATATCCTTATTATTTATTTTTAAATTTATTTATATAGATTTTGAGTAGTAAGACCTATTATATTTATATTGTTGTTCATATAAATGACCGTTATTGCATGACCCAACAAGGGATGCAAATAGGGATGCTACTAATTCCTGATGGTTGACGATCAGATCATCGACGACGAGGCTTAGTGGTGTCCCCATGTACATTTTTTTCCACAGGCTGTATGAGGTATATAAGGCTCTTCTAAAAATCTCATATCATCAAAGCCAACTATGTATAAGATAGAAGAAAAAATGCCATATATAACTCTTGAGTAATAGTGTCTAATTTCTTTTTCTAGGTAGAAAATATAGTCTAATTTTTTTCTCAAATAGTAAATAATGTCTAATTACACACATTATTGGCGCAAATGTGCTGGCTAGTTGTCCAAATTTTACGATGAGATCCCAAACAAGTAAAACCGTTGAGCTAAAAAATAAAAAAATAATTTCACAATCATTGTATTTGGTGGTAATTAAATAAGTTTATTATTTTTTGTGGCATGATTCTCCAAAGTCTTCTCTTCATCCTTTTGAAGTTTTCATTTCTTAGATGAGAACACAATAATTTGTTTGAAAGACTATTAGTTACTGTTTAATTGTTGTAATATTATCCTTAGATGGACAAGTAGGGATAAATTGAAGCTGTCACACACTTTTACTAATCCATTAAGTATGAGTTATCGTTTTGCAAATAAAATTGAAGCTGTTTTGCAATAATTTAAGCAGATGCCTTGAAAAGTCACGTGGAAAGTAGGTGCCCAGTCTTCTCGACTTTAATGTGTCCATTGCCGTGTAATATTTCTGCGTTGAGCGCACTTCATTTCTGGCCCGCTTCCATTGCCGTGTTGCGAGATAAAAACAAGAGTCCAGGCTGTATAACACAAGCAGAAGTCTCTCCCTTGAACCGGTCAATATGATGGCATCGCTGCTAAGTAAAATGGAGGTGACCGAAGTTCCACCGTTGGTGAAGCTTTTTCCTCAAGGTGACGTACCACTTGGACAATTTTGGTAGTTTAAGTACATTATTATAACCACATTATTATAACGGTTATCTATTAACTATATAATTTTATTCTAATCATTTTCTTATTATTTTCAAATTAAATTCAAACAATTTTCGGTGAAACTGTTCTTGGCCTACTTTTTCCCATTCTTGGTTTTTTTATTTTTCACAAGGAGCCTTGTCCATATTCAAATCTTTATATCATCGTATATTATTGTGGTTCTACTTGGAAAGAGAAGTATTATTATGGTTTCTCTACTTTTCTAAAATGATGAAAATTAAGGTCAACTCCATTTCATATACTTATATTAGTTACAAATCTAATTTGAACTTTTTTAGCAGTTTTATTAAACTTTTTAATGGAATAACTCTTTAAATCATAAAGTTATTAACAATATCAAAGTGTATTCTCTCTTGCTTAGATTAAAAAATCCAAGAGAAATTTATATATCCTCTGTTCAAAAAGGGTAGAGGATAAATGTGCTTTGATGTAATATTTTTTCAAAAGGATTTAACCCTCACAGGATTGATAAAGGAGGATTTTTCGTTATCGAACTAATTCGGCTATATTTAAAAAAAGATTTTTTTATTTTTTATATATCAAATTGCAAGTATTTCGTAGGTTCATAAAGATAAACAACAAATTTAAACAAGGTGTCACATAAAAAAAAATGTTGATAAGAATGATTTCGATGGATCCATTTTACAATACAAAAAACTCTCATAAATGTACAAAGGTGTATGTATATATATATATATATATATATATATATATATATATATGAAAAATAATGTATATAATTAGGAGATTGATAAAATTTTCTCTCCTTTTGAAATAATATAACCCATTTTTAAATTTTTTTAAAAATACATTAGTATAGTTATATTTTAAAATTAATTTTTATTATAGTTGTCTTGATAATTAAAATAAAAGGATTAGAAATATTAGATTGAGTTAAATATTTATATATACCTTTATTATTTATTTTTATATTTATTTATATGCATTTTGAGTAGTAAGACATATTATATTCATATTATTGCTTATATAAATGACCATTTATTACGTCGGCCAACAAGGGATGCACATGGAGACGCTACTAATTCCTTACCATTAATGATCGGATCATCAACTGCGAGGCTTAGTGGCGTCCCCACGTGCATTCATATTGACGGACATAACTTTGTTTTAGCTAATAAGGCTATTTTAAAAATCTAGTATCATTAAGGCTAGCTATGTTAAAATACAAAAAAATATGACATATAATTTTTGAGAAATAATATCTAATATTTTTTTCTAGGTAATAATTACGATCTAACTTTTTTCAAATAGAAAATATTGTCAATTACACGCATTATTGGCACAAATGTGTTGGCTAGTTGTCCAAATTTACAATGAGGTCCCAATTAAATAAAATTATTGAGAAAAAAGTAAAAATTAGTAATTTCATAATTGTTGTATTTTGTAATAATTAAATGAGTTTATTATTATTTGTGAAATGATTATCCAGAATCTTCTTTTCACGGTTGTTTTCCCTTTATTTTTAGATGAGAACAATGTAATTTTTTTTGAAAGACTGTTAACTACTGTTGATTGTTGTAATATTATTTCTGAGATGGACAAGTAGGGTTAAGTTGCAGCTGTCACGCACTTATACTAATCAATCAAGTTGCGAATCTTTCTTTCTCTTGCCTTGTTGTTTTGCAATAATTTGAGAAGTAGATGCCTTGAAAGTCACGTGAAAAGTAGGTGCCCAGTCTTGAAGACGCTAATGTGTCCATTGCCGTGTGATATTTCTGAGGACACTTCATTTCTTTGCGAGATGCTTCCATTGCCGTGTTGCCAGGTAAAAGATAAGAGTCCTGGCTATATAACACAAGCTGAAGTCTCTTCCTTGAACTGGTCAATCTGATGGCGTTGGTGCTAACTGAGCTGGAGGTGATAGAAATTCCACCGTTGGTGAAGCGCAGCCCACGTGATTTGTCTTTTTCTCTTATTGGGTTACTTTTTCCTCCAAGGTGACGTAGAATTTGGACAATTTTGATAGTTTTAAGTATATGTATTGTTATTTAAAAATTGGGTTGTAGTTTTTTTATAAGCTCGTCTAATTTTAACTAAACTTTGATAAATGATGTGAGATGGGTCATGAGAAGGCCAACTCTTATATGATCAGAACATGAAGACATTACTAACATGGCCAAAAAATTCTACACACCCAACAAAACTTGTAAGGAATTGGATTAATCTAGAGCTTAAAACCCAGTTATTCTGACCAAATCAGATTGCAGTAGGAGCTGTGAAGCTGCAATATGGATATAACCGCCGGCTATAGAGGGAGGGTGGACGGTGGACTGTTCTTTGTTTTATGTTTTTTGAAATGTCACACATTTTATGTATGTACACAAAGAGACCTCTTTCGCGAAGTCTTATTTTCACAAAATATTTCTTATGTTGCCAACTTCGTAATGAGAAAGAATTGTGTGATTAATTTTTGAGGGTAGCAATTGGCACGTTCACTCCAGAGACCACTTCAATCATCTTTTGATGCATTATTTGCACATTGCAATTTCCCCTTTAAATGTAGAAACTACAAAGTGCACTGCCATGCTGTCTCTGACTCTCCGGACATGAAGAGCATCACCAGAGTAATTAGCAGAGACTTTCTGTACAGAAACAATGCTTCCTTTATTTCACTTGTAGGACAAGGCAGTCGTTGCATGCACAAGGGCATTATCCGGAAACTGAGGAAATTGGTGGGTTGTTCTTCAACAAGTTTCCGGATAGAAATAAGTTCTTCTCGTATACAAGGAAGATAATTCCTTCATCTGAGCTTGGGACCAGCAATGCATGAGCATTGCCAGAGTTTCAAGTAATGAGTCACTTGCTCTATTGTAAACAGGTGCATATAAATGCATGGCTGCCCAATAAACCTTTGCATTAAGTTTTACCTGATTTGCTTCATCCTCCTGCTCATAGATAGATGTTATGAATATTGTTAGTAGATAAGTAGGGTTGTTAATAGTGGGTAATTGGGTAGGGTGTTTGGGTCATTTCACTAGGGAAGATGCCTACAAAAGGGGCTGTAACAGAATTGTGTAACAACTTTGTTTTGAAAATCAAATTCACCCTCTTGGAGATTGCTCCACCCCTACCCACTTTTCTTGGAACCCAAGGAACCAGGGTCCTGGTTCTTCTCCCTTGGGGTCTAAAATTGCAGCCCTTCTTCCATCCTTGCTTGCTGTTGATCTTCATCCCCTCTCTTCCAGGAAGTTCGCCCTCAAGATGGCACCAGCAAAGCAGAGTTCCAAGCCTTCCAAGGACAAGGAATTGGTTGTGGAGCTTGGAGGAGAAACACCTTCCAATAGATTACCCAAAGAAGCATGACAATTATCCTCCATGAAGAAAAGTTTGGTTATGGGATTTTGAGACTTGGGATGCATAAGATCCTCCCAGGCTTGGTGGATTTCAATGTAAGCCATCCAGAGAGCCTTCTAGTGTCCAAAATATTGGCTGCAAGCCTGTAACTTCAACATACATCAAGAATTGCTGCACCTACTGTTGACATGTCCAACTGTTGAGAGATTCTCTGAGTTTTTAGCAACTACTCTTTCTCCTTCACTAGTAATCCAAGCAAGAGCACTTTCCTTGCTGGAAAAAGTGAAACCGATTATTGTCTCTAATCACAATTTCTCGATCATATTTAGCAGACACCAGTTTTGCGAATGCATGGCAATCTGTACACATCCGCAGATTCTTAATTATTCGCAGAGGATTTCCACGAACTGTACTGATGAGATCATATGCTTGCCAATTTCTTGCTTACTGTTTAATTATTGTAATATTATTCTTAGATGGACAAGTAGGTGCCACACATATTAAATTGAAGCCATCACAGACTTTTGCTAATCAATCAAATATGAGTTGTCGTTTTGCAATAATTTGAGAAGGAGATGTCTCGAAAGTCACGTGAGAAGTATGTGTCCATTGCCATGTGATATTTCGGCGCTGAGCACACTTCATTTGTGATCCGCTTCCCTTGCCTGAGAAAAGATAAGAGTCCAGTCTGTAAAACACAACCGCGGAAGTCTCTCCCTTGAACCAGGCAATCTGATGCGTTGCTGCTAACTGAGCTGGAGGTGGCCGAAGTTCACATGTGCTTGGATGTAATATTTTTTCAATTGGATTTTACCCTTACAGGATTGATAAAGGGGGATTTTTTATTATGGAACTAATTCGGCTATATTGAAAACAAGATTTTTTATTTTTTATATATAAAATTACAAATATTTCGTTGGTTCGTAAAGATAAACAACAAATTAAAACAAGATGTCAAACAAAAAATGTTGATAAGAATGATTTCGATGGATCTATTTTACAATACTTAAAAACTCTCGAGAATGGGTGAAAGTTTATATATATATATATATATATATATATATATATATATAATAGTGTTTATAATTATGATGTTGATAAAATTTTCTCACTTTTTGAAATACTATGACCTATTTTTAAATTTTTTTAAAATGTGTTAGTTTAGTTATATTTTAAAATTAATTTTTATTATAATTATATTGATAATTAAAATAAAAAATATTAAAAAATATTAGATTGAGTTAAATATTTATATATACCCTAATTATTTATTTTATATTTATTTATATAAGTTTTGAGCAGTAATACATATTATATTCATATTGATGCTGATATAAATGACCATTCATTATGTCTCACAATAAGGGATGCACATTATATTTGTTGAATATTTATTTGAACATTGCTATGTATACCTCTTTGTTGAATCAAACTAATCCATTATAGCCACATTATTATTATGGATATGTATTAACTATATAATTTTATTCTAATCATTTTCTTATTTTTTTCAAATTAAATTCTAATAATTTTTGGTCAAACTATTCTTGGCCTACTTTTTCCCATTCTTGGTTTTTTTGTTTTTCACAAGGAGCCTTGACCATCTTTAAATATTTCTATCATCGTATATGATTGTGGTTCTACTTGGAAAGAGAAGAATTATTATGATTTTTCTACTTTTCTAAAATGAGGGAAATTAAGGTCAGCTCCATTTTATATACTTATATCAGTTACAAATCTAATTTGAACTTTTTTAACGATTTTATTAAACTTTTTTAATGGAATAACTCTTTGAATCATAAAGTTGTTAACAATATCAAAGTATATTCTCTCCTACTTAGATTAAAAAATCCAAGAGAAATTTCTATATCCTCTATTCAAAGAGGGTAGAGGATAAATTTGCTTGGATGTAATGTGTTTTTAAAAGGATTTAACCCTTACAG
This sequence comes from Piper betle, assembly GCA_033002965.1. Classification (NCBI taxonomy): domain Eukaryota; kingdom Viridiplantae; phylum Streptophyta; class Magnoliopsida; order Piperales; family Piperaceae; genus Piper; species Piper betle. The sequence goes on along the minus strand of JAURVB010014083.1, from coordinate 13,644 downwards.
GATTGATAAAGGGGATTTTTTATTATCGAACTAATTCGGCTATATTTAAAACAAGATTTTTTATTTTTTATATATCAAATTGCAAGTATTTCACGGGTTCGTAAAGATAAACAACAATATTAAAACAAGATGTCAAATAAAAAAATATGTTGATAAGAATGATTTTGATGGATCTATTTTATAATACTGAAAAACTCCCTTGAATGGGCGAAGGTTTATATATATATATATATGATATATATATATATATATATATATATATATAACAAGTAGTGTACATAATTAGGAGGTTGATAAAATTTTCTCTCTTTTAAAATAATATAACCCATTTTTAAATTTTTAAAAAATGCATTAGTTTAGTTATATTTTAAAATTAATTTTTACTATAATTATCTTGATAATTAAAATAAAAGGATTAGAAATATTAGATTGAGTTAAATATTTATATATACCCTTATTATTTATTTTTATATTTATTTATATAAGTTTTGAGTAGTAAGCCATATTATATTCATATTGCTGCTCGTATAAATAATCATTTATTACGTCCGCCAACAAGGGATGCACATTGAGGACGCTACTAATTCCTGACCATTGATGGTCAGATCATCAAGCGCCATGCTCAGTGGTGTTCCACATGTGCGTTCATTTTGACGGACATAAGTTTGGTTCCATATGATAAGGTTCCATATAGGTTGTATGAGCTAATAAAGCTCTTCTAAAAATCTCATATCATCAAAGCCAGCTATATCTAAGATAGAATAAAATATGGCATATATAATTTTTGAGAAATAATATCTAATTTCTTTTCTAGTTAGTAAATGCGGTCTAATTTTTTTTCAAATAGCAAATAATGTCTAATTACACGCATTATTGGCACAAATGTGTTGGCTGAGTTGTCCAAATTTTACGGTGAGATCCCAAACAAGCAAAATTATTGAGCTAAAAAATAAAAATAAATAATTTTATAATCATTGTATTTGGTAGTAATTAAATAAATTTATTATTATTATTTGTGGAATGATTCTCCAAAGTCTTCTCTTCATCCTTTTGAAGTTTTAACGGTTGTTTTCTCTTTATTCTTAGACGAGAACACAGTAAATTTTTTTGAAAGACAATTAGTTACGGTTTAATTGCTGTAATATTATCCTTAGATGGAGAAGTGGGGTTAAATTGTTGCTGTCACACACTTTTACTAATCAATCAAGTATGAGTTGTCGTTTTGCAAATACAACGAATCTTTCTTTCTATTGCCGTATTGTTTTGCAATAATTTGAGAAGTAGATGCCTTGAAAAGTCACATGAAAAGTAGGTGCTAGTCTTCGCGACTTTAATATGTCCATTGGCGTGTGATATTTCTGCGCTGCGCACACTTCATTTCTGGCCCGCTTCCATTGCCGTGTTGCCAGATAAAAGATAAGAGTCCAGGCTATATAACACAAGCAGAAGTCTCTCCCTTATTTGCAAGATTCAGAGTGCCTCTAAGCTAAGCATATTTCTGCCTTTACCCCTTCTCCACACTCGGTACATCATGGTGGACGCTCTTGTTTCCGTCGCTGCCGAAAATCTCCTCAAGATGGCGAGAGATGAAGCTATGCTATTGATCGGAGTCCATACAGAGCTAGAAGATCTTTCGAGTGAGCTTAGAACAATACGAGCTGTGCTTCAAGATGCTGAGATGAAGCAGATTAAAGATGGAGCTGTGAGGATCTGGCTGCAGAAGCTCAAGTACGTGGCTTATGAGATTGAAGACATGGTAGAGGCCTGGGATCAAGTAAGGAATTCCTCATCCCCTTTCTCTTGTATGCTGCATCCATTTAGGCACTTTAAATTTGGGCACAAAGTAAAAACAATAAAAGAGAAGTTGGCAAAAATTGCATCCGAAAAGGATAGGTATCATTTGCGTGAGATAATAACCCCTGTGAGAGAACTGGAAGATAGACAAACTTCTTCCTTTGTCGAACAATCTAGCGTTATTGGCCGAGATCGGGACAGCGAAATGTTGAGAAGAAAACTTATAGAAGAGGATTTGGCTTGCAAAGAGGGTGAGGTCCCTGTAATTGCAATAGTTGGAATGGGTGGAGTCGGGAAAACAACACTAGCCCAAGTTGTGTTCAATTCTGAAACAATCAAAAACCGCTTCTCAAAATGTATATGGGTGTGCATATCAAACAATTTCATTGTCAAAGATGCAATGATCAGTATTGTCAAAAATGGTGGTGGGAAGATTCCTAAAGAAGATGAAGATCAAGTTGAACTTATACAAAGAAAATTGGTGGAATTGATTGAAAACAAAAGATATCTACTTGTATTAGATGATGTTTGGAACGAGGATGAGTTGAAGTGGGAACCACTACAAAAGATTTTAAACCGTGGGGCAAGTGGTAGCAGGATAGTTGTCACCACAAGAAATCACGGAGTTGCACATGCAATGAGAAGCGAGCACATACAGGATTTGGGTCTTTTACGAGACGATGATTGCTGGTCCATTTTTAAAAAATGGTATTTGAAGAAAGTAATGATGGTCAAGGATATAAAGACTTGGAAGAGGTAGGAAAACAAATTGTAGAAAAGTGCGGTGGTTTGCCTTTAGCCGTAAAAACAATAGCAAGTGCCCTTCGGAAGAAAGCTAGAGGTAAACAACCAACACGAGGGCAGCTAGAAAACATACTCAACAGTGAGATATGGGATGTGTCAGAATCAGATGTAGGCATTTTACCAGCTTTGATGTTGAGTTATATTGAGTTGCCCTCAAAATTGAAGAATTGCTTTTGTTATTGCTCTCTGTTTGAAAAGGATTTTATATTTAAGAAAGATTTTTTAACAAAATTGTGGGTGGCTCAAGGATATATAGTTGCAAATGATGAGCAAGGAGAAGTCGAGTGCATAGCAGAGGAGTATTTTGATGAGTTGCTTGATAGGTCATTATTCCAAGAGCCTGAATTAGATAAACATGGCAATATAAAAAGTTGTAAGATGCACAATCTTGTGCATGATCTTGCGCAATGGTTGACTAAGACAGAGTTCTCTATAATGAAGATGAAAGACCAAAAAATAGCTTGATGAGTCTTGGTAATGCACGTCATTGTGCAATCATGGAAGAGCTTCGGTGGAAAAAGGACATTGCCTTAACGGGTGTTGAAAATTTACGAACTCTCATTTGTTCACTTGAAGAATATAGAATAATTTAGTAATCAATTGGTGGAGTAATCAAGCATTTGCAAAGCGTTCGAGTATTGAGCTTGCAGCAGGTTAGAATGAGAGAGGTATGTGGACTTGAGAGGTTAGTTCACCTCAGGTATTTGAGTTTATATAGAACGCAAATAAAAGTATTGCCCAAGTCGATTGGAAAACTGAAAGAGCTCCGTTACTTGGACTTATCATATTGTACAAGACATCAGAAGATTGCCCAAAACGATAACTTCCCTTTCTCATTTACAAACGCTAAATCTTAGCTGTTGCAAGCATCTCAGGAAGCTGCCTAGTGGGATCCCTGGAATGGGCAGCCTAAGACATTTGGATGTTTGGGGGTGTGAGACATTGAAGAAGTTACCGGATGGGATACGGGAGCTAACATTGCTTCAGACATTAGGCTGGTTTCCAGTAGCATTGGGAGGAGGGAAGGGCGGATGCAGCAACATTGGGGAGCTGGGAGGTCTCAACCGACTCCGCGGGTGTTTATCCATAACCAACTTGGGAGTGGTGGGGAGCGAAGAAGAGGCACTTACTGCAAAGTTACAGGACAAGACCTCCCTTGTGGATATAGAGTTGCATTGGGGTTCTGGGGAATCACTACATCCGGCTATGGATGTCTTGGAAAGTTTACGTCCGCCTCCTAAACTTGAAACATTAGCAATTCGACGAGTACCCAGGCGGGGCATTTCCAAGTTGGATGGGTGATGGCAGCGCTTTGCCCTTCCTCAGCGAAGTGAAGCTTTGGAATTGCATTAACTGCACCCAACTTCCGCCTCTTGGCCAGCTGCCCTGCCTCGAGAGGCTTTCGATTTCTGGATTGTCGGGGGTGAAGGAAGTAGGGGAAGAGTTCCTCCACCTTGGCCTTGGGGACGATGAAGGGGGAACATCCGTTATCGCCTTCCCACAATTGAAATTCCTTGAATTCAGGAGCATGGATAGCTGGGAGCGGTGGGCGCCGCCCTTATCAACATCATCACCGTCACCATCATCAGTAGTACCGGTGAATAAAGCTGCCAACGCAGATGCTACCATATTGCCTCGTCTAAGGGAGTTGTGGTTGGAGGGATGCCCCAAGTTGGAAGGGGTGCCTCCCATCTTCACCACCGCCCTCCAAACACTTTGCATTGGGGATTGCCCCATGTTGCGTTCCTTGCAATTCCTCCCGCCATCCATCCAAAGCTTAGAACTAGGGAGTGTCAACAGGGAAGCTGCTTGCGGATTGCCACCGGTACCCTCCCATCACTCCAGCATTTGGAAATCAGATATGACTCAGAGCTAACAGCTGATCAGCTTCCTCTCCACCTCTCTACTGCCCTCCAATCTCTGAGAATTGGTGGCTGCGAAAATCTGAGGACTCTCCCCGAGGGGCTGACGCGACTGACCAATTTGCAGACACTGGACATTCGTGAGTGCTCCCGCAAGCTACATGAGAGCTGCCAGGTGGGAGGCCGCCTCTGGCCCAGGATCGCCCACATCCCTCGCATCGAAATCGATGGCAGAGAAGTTCAAAACTTGAATGCCCGTTGAATGTCAATTCAATCAATTCACATATGTTGGAATTGTATTTGTTGCTATTTATTTTTGTTATCTTTTTATTTACTGGTGAATATTATTATTTTTTTGGTTTTTTCCCTAGACTTTTAGCCACTAAATCTCAAATATATGTCTGTAATTTGGTATGAAAGGGAGGGTGGTTATTGATGTACGTGCTTTACACTTTAATTAATAATGGGCTCTTTAGAAGGATAGTGAGCCCAACTCAGATCCCAAATTAGTCTTGACTTTAAGAAAGTAAAATCTTCATATTTTCTGTCATATATTTACAAAATTCCATCATTATAATTTTATTTGGATCATGTATCATCCTTTACATCACTTATTAGAAGTAATCTTTGATTGGGTTTTATATTGAAGTAAGTGAATATTTAGTATGCTTATATTCCTCTTTATAAATTAGCATCTTCAAATTAAAAAAACAAACTTTAGAATGTGAGAACTAGCATTGCCCATTTAAATCAAATTAAGTCCCCTCCAATTGAAGGTTTGAGGTACATAGATTCAATTGATTGCAGATCACAATATATATAAGTGGGTTAGAATGTTAGACTAAAACAATGAGGTGTTATTAATCATACAAAACCGACATGGGCTTTTATATTATGTATGGACTTCATTTTAGTAGAAACTTAACTTTTTTGGCTCTTTGAACGACCAATTTTGTGGCATAGGGGAGGCTAGGAATTTGCTGCATAGATTTTACATAGTCAATTGATCTCCCATGATTGAGCTATAATAAAGCATTTAACATTAGTTTTCTATATAATGCACACATAAAATGAATATTTATTCGGCTTAAAATCAACGGGTCATCTTTGATCAATCTCATCATTCACCTCTGAATATTAATTCCCTCTCAAATAAAATCTACATAGATACTCAGCCATTCCACAAATATGTTCCCTTTGCCATAAACCCAAAATGGAACAGCTTTTTTATTAGTGTTCTTTCCATCTATACAAATGTATACAAGTGGACATGGTTTGCACATAGACATAAGATGAATGAAGTGAGGCCCATTGGCATATTTTTGGCACTATATATATATATGTATGGGCTCAAGGCCTACAACGTATTTAGCACATAATATGAATATTTTTTGTTTTCAACCTCAAATAATAATATGAGGTTGCTTTAGGGAAAAATAATAATAATAATTTTAATAATACGAATATTGACAACAATTTTAATAAGGAAAAAAGATATATACAGTAATTTCCTATGGGATGAAATGTAGGGATATCATTCATAATTGTTGTTATACACTAATTCCAAATATTCAAGACCATTCATTATGTCTCACAATAAGGGATGCACACGAGGACGCTACTAATTCCTGACCACTGATGATCGGATGATCAAACAAGTAAAATTATTGAGCTAAAAAATAAAAATAAATAATTTTATAATCGTTATATTTGGTGGTAATTAAATAAGTTTATTATTATTTGTGGAATGATTCTCTTAAGTCTTCCCCTCGTCCTTTAGAAGTTTTAACAGTTATTGTGAAGCTATTTAATGGTTGAGAACATGGTAATTCTTTTGAAAGACTATTAGTTACTATTTAATTGTTGTAATATTTTCCTTAGATGGAGAAGTCGGGTTAAATTGAAGCTGTCACACACTTTTACTAATCAATCAAATATGAGTGGTCGTTCCGCAAATACAACGAATCTTTCTTTCTATTGCAATAATTTGAGAAGTAGATGCCAGTCTTCGCGACTTCAATGTGTCCAGGCTGAGCACACTTCATTCCTGGCCCGCTTCCATTGCGGAGGGTTGCCAGATACAAGATAAGAGTCCAGGCTGCATAATACAAGAAGAAGTCTCTCCCTTATTTGCAAGATTCAGAGTGCCTCTAAGCTAAGCATATTTCTTCCCTTTCCCCTTCTCCACACTCTGTACATCATGGTGGACGCTCTTGTTTCCGTCGATGCCGAAAATCTCCTCAAGATGGCGAGAGATGAAGCTATGCTATTGATCGGAGTCCATACAGAGCTAGAAGATCTTTCGAGTGAGCTTAGAACAATACGAGCTGTGCTTCAAGATGCTGAGATGAAGCAGATTAAAGATGAGGCTGTCAGGATCTGGCTGCTGAAGCTCAAGTACGTGGCTTATGAGATTGAAGACATGGTAGAGGCCTGGGATCAAGCTGTACGCAATTCCTCATCCCCTTTCTCTTTTACGCTGCATCCATTTAGGCACTTCAAATTTGGGCACAAAGTAAAAACAATAAAAAGAAGTTGGCAAAAATTGCATCCGAAAAGGATAGGTATCATTTGCGTGAGATAATAACCCATGTGAGAGAACTGGAAGATAGACAAACTTCTTCCTTTGTCGAACAATCTAGCATTGTTGGCCGAGATCCCTAGAATGGGCAGCCTAAGACATTTGGATGTTTGGGGGTGTGGGAGATTGAAGAAGTTATCGGATGAGATAGGGGGGCTAACATTGCTTCAGACATTAACCTGGTTTCCAGTAGCAGTAGCATTGGGAGGAGGCAAGGGCGGATGCAGCAACAATGGGGAGCTGGGAGGTCTCAACCGACTCCGCGGGTGTTTGTCCATAACCAACTTGGGAGTGGTGGGGACTGAAAAAGAGGCACGTTTTGCAAAGTTACAGGACAAGACCTCCCTTGTGGACATACGGTTGTGTTGGGGTTCTAGGGAATCACTACATCCGGATGTCTTGGAAAGTTTACGTCCGCCTCCTAAACTTGAAAGATTACGAATTCAAAAGTACCCAGGCGGGGCATTTCCAAGTTGGATGGGTGATGGCATCGCTTGGCCCCTCCTCGTCAAAGTGGAGCTTTGGAATTGCATGAAATGCACCCAACTTCCGCTCACGGCCGCCCCCGCCCGGCTGACGCCACGCGTTTCCCAGCGGGCCCATCCTGCCCTGAGGCGGCGACATTGTTGGCTACGCGGGCGGGCGGCCAGCGGCAAGGTCACCGGCAGGGGTGGCGCGCCAAAACAAAGGGAAGAACAGGGGAGGGTATTTTGGTAAGAAAAACTTTACTCGTTCGGACTCGAGTTAATATTACAAAATAAATTAAAAAAAATAAAATATATTCATAATAAAAACTTAACACGATCCCGACTTAAGTTAATATTACAAAAAAAATTAAAACAAGACGTCAAATAAATAAAATATGTTGATAAGAATGATTTTGATGGATCTATTTTACAATACGTAAAAACTCTTGTGAATGGGATAAGGTTTATATATATATATATATAAACAATGCCTGTTGAATGCCTGTATGAATTTTCTGAGTCTCCGATTGCATTCAATTTTGGGTTTCTCATTTTCATGACTACTTATTTGGAATGAATCTACAAAATAACTTTTGATTGATCCTAAGAATAGATTGTAATTCTTAAGCAAAGTTATCCAAAATGTCTATTCAATCAATTCACATATGTTGTATATATATGGGCTCAAGGCCCACATAGTGTAGAGTGGACACCTCCTAATCATGGATAGGATTGAGAATTGAGATTGATGGTCATTATTGTTGATGCTAAATCCATGGTTAATCATCAAACTCGCTCAAGGAAGAATCCATGATAATAATATTTGTGCAAAAAGCTATACTCCATCAAGTCCATAAGGTAAGTCACCTTGCTCCTGCCATTAAGCATCCTCAAGTCTATATGAGACAAGTCTAATTAGATTAATTGGAGAAAGGCTCAAATAAATCCTGTTCATTTCAGAAATTAAAAGGCAACTGGAATATTTGTTTGGCTTATGAACATCAATGTCAAGCTGCGGTATTGGATATAATAGCTCATGAATTTTGTTTGCACAAGAAAATGCTACAAGATAAAAAAACTGTGGCCAGTACCACATCATTCTCAGAGAAGAACGCTATCAATAATTCTGATTTCGTCAAGGAAAAATCGAATTGCTTTCTTGAAATGGATGCTCAACTCTCTTCCTGGATTGGAGATTCAGGCATAGAAGAACTGACCAAATTATACACTTACTGTGAATTTGACGAAGCAGTTTTTGACCACTTAAAGGTGAGCTTGACAGTTATTTTGTGTCGTTGCTTCCACGGCTACCTGGTCATTTATCTATTTTAATCCATCTTTCACATTCAAGTTTCAAGTTTTAAATGTACTAATTTTGCAAATGTTTTTCATGTTTCATGAATTAGTTTATGGGCTTATGAATTATTTTAAAAAGGAATAATTGAATGCAAATGTTGTAGTCGTTTTGAGATTTTTCAACTCTTGCCTTTCTCATTTTATTGGTTGCTCTTATATCTGTTATTCATTCTGGTAACTTCTTTGTGATTTTGTTGTTATTTGCTTTTGAGTTTGATGATACGAATTTTCAGTTTGGCTAGACACCTGGTAGGCTTCTTAACAGCAAACCTCCTTTATCATCTAGCTATAGTCGCTTTATCTGTGTGTGGTTTACTAGCGGGATTATTTCATGCAATCAAACACCTGGCTTTCAGTTAAAATCTGCCATCTGTAATGTGTCGAAAGTGCATTTTGTTTTCCTTTTGGATGTTTGTTGTCAAATATTCTTCAAACAAGTTATGGATCCTTTTTTTAAAATTTTTTTCGTAATTATATTCCGACCTTTTACTTCTAAAATTTGGGTATTTTAGCTATCTGAGACTACTTGCAGTTGCTTAACAAATTACATGTTTTTTTCCTCTTTGAGCAAATGAAGATTATAATTTATATCTAAATTGCGCTTACATTACGGAAAAATAATTGTTTGTATTATTTTGTAGACATCCATTTGTATGTTCATTGTGAAGCTTATGATGAAGTTATCAGAAGATGTTGGATGCATGTCTGTATCATTAGTTGAAGACGTCCGTGATGCATTAAAGATGGTATGTCATTGTGTCTGTAGCTTTCTGTGCAAACACTGTTTCGACGTCACACAATGATTGTCTTGTAAGATTTCCAGAAAAAGTGTTTTTGCTCTATCTTCCTCCATTTCCCTTCATTAGCTGATGCAGAATTTATGGCAGGCTGGTCTGGGTGCCAAAATCCTATCCAGCATCCCTTGAGTTTTGTGTTAATCATAACCACTTTTTAGCATATTCCAGCATGCTCGATTTTGTTAATTTCTCCTTTATTCATCTTTTTTTAACTTGTGAAAATCTGTGTTTCTTCAAATGTTTATAGTGGCTTATACACTATATTCGCTGGATGTAAGGAGCGCATATTATAGAGGATTGGCTTGGTGTATAATTGTATTAAATGTTGGACTTATTGAGGTTGTGCGATTACATGGGCGAAAAAGCTGTCAACTTACGTGTGTCAGACTCGGTTTTTGACTCTAGACGATTAATCGGACTAAATGGGCTTCATTTGTTGCAGATTTTTGCTAGCAGAGGCTTGGTTTTGTATTCCACTCTCAAATCAAGTGATTTTTATGTTGGTTTCTTTTTAGGATTCCCATTTATAACATGTGGCAATGCCCATGCTCCCTAGGCAGAGAGTTTTGTGCAAGTTGCATTTGTTCTTACTTTTATGCTCTTAGGATTTATTTCTTTGGGAACATGTATTTATATGCTGGTCATCTGACTTTAGGCTTTTACATTCTAACTGATTATTTTCTTGTTGCATGTTGTCTTTTTGCAGCTTAATGAACAACCTGCATTTGCTGAATTATTATTGCAATACTCCTTGCGAGGTTACAGGTTTGATTCCTATCATCCTAAGAAATTTTTGTTACTGGACTATCCTATTAGTTGAGGGTGTCTTATACTTAGGAGGGGTTAGTGAGACTGTATATCTCATTTACTGCCATGAATCTTGACTTTAAATCTATATTAATTAGTTGGTGAGATTAATTTTTAAATTGGGATTTGCATTCACATAATTTTTATACGATTGATAATCCAACCCAAAAAACACTATAAGCACATTAATCAGATTACATGCCTCCCACCTTTGTCAAGCTGATTTACAAGCTTGTGGGCTAAAAAATGAAAGATAAAAAGAGATTTACACTAGATTTACAACTTAAACTCACTAACAAGTGTAATCTCATTCATAATAGATTTACAGTGCAATACTATTTATGTTGTCAATCTACTTTAATAATGTAAATTGGATTCACTATTGAACTAACACCCCCTTGTAACTCTTAAATAACAATTAATCACGTGTGTCTTTAGTTACATAATTTCCTACTATACAGTTGAGACTTGAAAGGTGAAAGAATGATTTATTTTATCAGGTCAATGCACTTGCATTTGATTGTTTTATAATAGAACAAAATTACTTAGATGTGAAGTTTTATGGAAGCGAAGTATTCTTTTATTTGAAACATAACTTTTTGTCTTGAAAGTTGATATTGTTGTGGTTGGTTTTTTAGAAGATTTAAAATATTTTATTTAACAAGATACATGAGTTGTTGGGCTTCAATCCAAAATGAGTAACCATTTTGGAAGGCTTAGGAACCCACATTTGTCCGAGAGTCCACATATCTCACAAAGAGATTGGGGGGTGGGAGTTTTTAAATAAGCTTTGTGTATAGTTTTTTCCTCTTTTAAACATGCTCTTAATGTTTTATGTTTTAAAATGTTAAGTATTTAGCATTTTATATTGATTGCTATGATGGGTTAATTGAATTGATTATTAATTTGAATTTAATTATTATTATAAAATTTTAAAAATTATTTTTGTCACTTACAATCAATTAGTTCGTGATTTAAATTGACTATTACATTAGTGTGATTGATTGTATTGTTATTTATTATTGAGATCGTAGTATTAAATCTTGAATAACTATTTTTTATACTGTTAATAATCTTATGATATTTTATTATATTTATTATACGTAGGTTTTAATTAATAATCTTATGAATAATATTTTAGTTGTGATATATGATGACTTGTAATATATTTGATTAATGTGTTTTTGGTGCGTAATATTATTGAAATGATTTTGCTTATCTATACTAACTATTATAATCATATTCTACCAATATTCGTCAATTTTCAAATATCCCTGATATTTCTCTTGACATTTCTCCGAAATGTCTAAGAGGAATAGCCGACACGATACCGATATCCATGATGGGAAACCTTGAGTTGGACTTATGAGATAATAGAGGACACCAACAAGTCTTGATGTATTTTGAGGTTATTAAAGATCCTTTTGTTGCGCTCACGCCAAATAGAAGAGATATAGTTAATTAAAAGAGATTGTAGGAGGTGAAATGAATGCTTGTTCTACGAGCATGTGCATATAGTAAGAAGCCATCTATGCTCATCGTCAAAGGAGTAAATTTGTTGGAGCGTGTAATATTTTTGAAGGATCAGATGCCAAACATGCTTGCTATAAGGAGAATTGAGAGAACAAATGATCTCTAGACTCGAGGCTTGTCTCACAAAGAGAACACTTATGTGCAAGGCAAATTCCTTTCTTGTGGATGTTGTCCAAAGTTAAAATCCATTAGACTTGACCAGCCAAACATCGAAAGAGTGATGGTTTTTAGATATTTAGACCACACGATGTGTCTTGGGACACTTGGGGAAGGGTGGTGTAAAGCGTTCCAACAACTCTTGAAGGAAAATTTGCCCATAGGCAATAGCTAACCAACACCATATTTTGTATTTGATGGAGAAGGGATACTGTGATTTACAATATTTTGGACTTCTTCAATACTTGTTGTTTCAACCATAAGGGCCCGCGAACCATTACTAATAGATTGTGCAATGTTTATGAAAAGTATTTCAGCTTGCATTAGCGATTGTTTTATTACTAAACTTTTGGATGATGGGGGCAATGGTTAAGCCATGGGTCAAGCCAAGTGAATGTCCTTGACAATTTATAGAAACACCCCTTGTTGCCTTCTTCCACCTAATACTCCATGGTGTTGGGAATATGGATCCTAAACTAATTACAAATGGTGTAATTTTGGATTGTTGGATCCCTTCCTTATGCGAACCCTCCTCTAGTTGGACTTGTGGCTAGCAATGCACAAGCAGCAGTGGAGTTTATTGAATCATCCATGGACATGTTTTTTATAAGAGAGATGATGTCATACCAAGCACGAGATCCATAACTAGTGTGCACAATTTATGAAGAGCTCCTTGAATATAAATCCCATGAATCCACTTTACCCACAAACTATTGACATCACACGCCAAAATAGCTAGTCAAACCTCCATTGTTGGCTTCATAAATATCCCAAAGACTAAGAATACCTTTTGAGAAGAGCTTGCAAATGCAATATATTGTGGAAGTTGTTAGTATCATAATTCTTTCTCCAGAAAAAAGATGAAAATAACTTAACTATGTGGATTAGAGGTGCTTGGGATGTTAGGAGGGTACCCATTAAAGAGACATGCCATGAAGGCACATTTTCAAAGTTAAGAGGTTATCAACGTGAGAAAGAAGATTAGATTTACACCCTTGGATCTTACCTCTAAGGGATGCACTTAGAATAAGAGAGCTTTTCTGAACTGAGAGACATACCTACCAAATAGCAAATGGGAAGCACCCAATATGAGAGCCAGATGAGCCAACCATATCCTCAGATGAGAAGTAGTTCTCTTCATGATATTTGCTTCAAGCCCCGAGTTCCTACCACAGTTCTATAAGTTATTTTAAAGTGTCATGCTGACTAATGTTTGTTTTATGAGAAAAGTAGATCATCTGCAATTAATTAATGAGAGATTTTGAGATCATTCTTCGTACCGGGAGGCATAATTAGTTTATCTTAAACCCTAGCTTTAAACATGACAAACAATGCTTCCATACAAAGAATAAAGAAAAGAGGTGAAAGTAGACAACCCTGTCGAAACCACTTTTGTTCTTGGAGCCCACAATTCCAACTATTTATCAAGACACTGAAGGGTGGAGAGCATAAAGAGGTCCATGAAATCCAAGTCTCATTGAGACCTT